>JANHGB010010202.1:82044-123606 GCA_026283785.1 Coracopsis vasa | reverse complement strand
ATGCAGAACACAATGTACATTTTAAGGTAAGGAGAATAAACTTACAGGAACTTGGGGACGGATGGGGGCACGAAGCCGGACCCCAAGTGGAGCCCTACGGCCAGGAACCCTCTCCCCGTGCCGGCCCCGCGCCCGGGGGTGCCCGCGCTTCCCAGCCCGCCCCGCTAGATCCCGGAGACAAAGAGGGAGAACGTGACTGCTGCCAGCCTCTCTCCACACGCTAACCTGCTACTGCCACGGAGGCAGAAAGCGCTTCAGGTACCTCCCGCGCTGGGAGCGCAGCTGCCTCGGCAGGGACAGGGAGGTCGAGCAGGAAAGCCCAGGAACAGAGAGCCTCTCTCTCGCTTACTTTTTGTACTTCACTTCGAGATTAATGCCATCCCTAACGCACCAGCACCAGACAGAGAAGGACCATCTTCCATCACAGCCTCCTCCCTTTTCCATCTTACATAGATGCAGCCAAGCTTATGGCCCAAAGTGCACCTGACCTCATTTTTTAAAGCCATTCACCTGCCCACAAACCTGCCTCACATTCATTAAAAGATTGTCTTGATAAATTACTCATTACCAGAATGAATGCCAGATGTGCTACACCTTGCTTCCACCACACTGTGCAGCAGAACCTAGGACTTCACAGCATGATACAGCATGGTTTTCACAGCCATTTATTGCCAGTGAAGTGGAAGTGCCCAGATTTCCCGTTCAGTCTTTGAACGGGGAGCCAGGCTGCAAACCTCTGTGTAATCCCTGGGAAGGAAAGCCTCCCGCCCTTCTTATTCGAGGATCTGATCCTTCTTCCTGCCCTTCCCAAGAAATTGCAGAAAGGGTATGTAATTAATAAATATATTAAGACATCCAATCTATGAAGAAAGCAACTGAGGTAGGCAGGTGTAAACCAAGCTTAACTAAATCTGAAGACTTTTCCCCCTGGACCCACCACGGGGCAGGAGGAGATGCTTACCCAGCATTGGAACTACAGCCTTGCCCTTCAGATGGAAGCAGCTACCCAAGTCTGAGAGGCAGTCAGCTGCATCCTCCCCCCAGTGCTAATAACCAGCACTGCTTGCAGTCGCCAGCCGAGGGGGAATGGTGGTTTTTCCTCTTCTATACTAGGTTCCTGCAGCAAACCAAAGCAATAAATAAATCCACCACTGTAACAGCTGGTGGCTGAACAATGGTAATTAGGGACTGAAAGCTACTGCCATCAAATTAGAGGCTACCCCTGAAAAATAGGGATAGTCAGAGACAGTGAGATCAGCTAGAAAGCAGCAAGGAAGGTGCATTACCATTTAATCTTCTTTAATTATCAGAAATGGTGCCTTTGCACAAAAGTGTCTTTTCATCTCAGCTTCAGGTTCCCTGAAAATTCTAAAACATGCTTCCAGTGTCAAAGTGATTAACATGGTAATTAGTATCAGTCCTACAAGATCAACATGAAAAGGTCGCATCTCCTATACTAACATTAAAGACCAGAAGGAATGTTTCAGACCTATTTAATTCTAGTTTCAGTCTTCCTACTGCCAATTTCAGCATCTCAGCTCAATATCACAGCTAAGCCTTTGTATTTTAGGGGTAGAGAACAGGGCAGAACTGTCGTACCCAACTCTGATCCTAATTTGTTTAAAAATAAATGCTATAAAAGTTAACAAAGGCAATGGTAGATGCTCCACAAGGTTTAGCTAAGTGAAGTTAGTTGTTTCACTGGAGAGAAAATATATGCTTTATCTATAGTGGAATAATTTAGAGGCAACTGATAGTGGCTGTTGTTAAATACTTAAAAGGCAGAGCAAAGCAAAAGGAACACATTTTGTATGAGTCTCCCGTACATTTGTACAGCAGCCTTCCCCACTTTCTCCTTGTCCAGCTTTTCTTCAGTTAACAAACTAAAATAGCTCAACTTTTGTTGAGGCCATGCTGGCACAGAAAAGTACCATTCAGTTTAGGCATGCACATGGATGTGTGCCAGACCTTTATACACTGTCAAAGAAAAAGACACTATAAAGTCTATATCCATAGGGCACCAAAGTAGCTACTCCTGCATGTGAAACAACACAACTGAAACCTTCCTGGGTGGACTTGCCAATTCTTACACACATAAGGAAGTCTCTCAAGTTGTAAACCCACAGGTATTTGTGCAAGATCAGCATTGTTGAATTTTGAAGTTCCACCTTCTGGACTCAGGTTGTTATTTAAAAACATCATTTTCCTTTCAAAAATACAATAGATGCTTGTGGGCCTGCTGGCTGGAGAATATTTTGACTCAAAGCCAAAGATTAAAAAAATACATCTCAAGTCCCCTTATTTCTCCTCTTATTTCTCAGCCACTTGCAATATTTTACCAGCTGATAGAATGCTGAATGTTGAAATTTGGCAATGCTGAAGTAAAAGAACTAATTACCTAAATAAGAGTTATGGATTAGATCCCTAAGGTTATGCTGAACTTCCAGATTCTGGCAACAAACGCTCTATCCATTAGTATCAGACTGCTGACTGTATCACAACCTCCCCTTCTTCCCCTCCTTTTTTTAAATGAACCTTAATTTCTTAATCTGTCACATTTTTCCCAGCTGCAAAAGCAGGGTGAAAACCTTCTTTCTTCTGACTGAGAAATTAAGACTTTATAAACAGGAAGGGATTTAATTCTCTGGAAGATGGAACAGAACGGTACAGTATCTGGGCCAAGCTCTCTTTTTTATTTTCTCCCATTACCCTTAAAAAATTCTCCATCACTAGTGCTGCACTATGGATTGATCTGCTCTCAGAGGCAGTAAAAATGAAATGGTTTACAGCTCTGCCTGGAAACATAACATATGGCTTCAGTGATATGTAACTTCCATAAACCCACCAGAGCAGGAAGGCACAAGATGAATCAAGAATCCCAGCTAACCATACAGGCTAAAGCCCTATGGATCACCCATGGCAGCTCAGCATCCACACAAGTCACCCTGTATTCACATAGGTGCTTCCACACCAAGGATGTTGGTCCATGAATTTCATGTATCAGATAAGTGAGAGATCTAGGGAGCAGTACACCATGATGTGTCAGCGTGCCCTACTGTAATGATTTTACTACAGACAAATGAGAACAGAACATACCCAAGACACCTTTTGAAATATTTTCCAGTTAGTATTTCCATCATTTTTTAATATGTCTGAAAAGTTACATGAGCCCTTTCAAAACATTCATTCTTGCTCCAAAATGACTGCGTGACTCTAGTACGGCATCAACATGGTTTGAGCAATCTTTAGGCTTTCATACTGCAAGGTTAGAAATGGAGAGGAAGCCAGACTGCCTCAATCAGGGAGCGGTTGTGTATAAATGGAGGATGATTTTGTGTGTCATCTTTGTGTAAGAATCCAGTATTAGAGAAGAGGTCTGAAGGATCACAAGGCTGAAGAGCAATATGGCAAAGAGGAAGCAGACGCTTTCTGCAGAGGGACACCTTTAGGCATTTCAGTAAGTTCAGGGGATTTTCATTTATATACAAACACAGCTTCCATCTTGCTACATCTAATTATCAGTCAACTGCATTTCATCCAAGATGTCATATGACAGGATGAGAACAAGGACAATCTGGTGACAGCACTGCTTACATTAGAAATAAAGGACAGAGGAAGCTGCATGTCACTGCATATAGGTCGCAGTTGAATGAATAACCTATGTTTCTTCCCAGCAGCTTCATTTAGATAAGAATCAACACATTTTACAGGGATAAAAATAGAAAAATCTCCTTCAGTTTAAGAAAATAAATTAAAATAGCATTACATTTATAACAGAGTGACAACAGCAAGGGAAACAAATCAAACTTAAGGTTGGTACCGTGACTGTAATTTCATGCTGCAGTTATTAGAAAGGAAACAAAGACGCTCAAACACAGGAAGGAAAGACCAAGGGAAAGACCATCAACCATTTTTCATTTCTTAGATTTTGTTGTGGTTTGGGGATTTTCCACATCATTTGTGCTGTATTTCAAGCTGCACATTACAATCACTTGCTCAGAAGATACCAGCTTAACATGTCATTCTCTCATCCAAAGGGCAAAAATGTGCCTTGCCATTATGTGCTGGATTGATGGCTGGCTGTACCATCAACTCATTCTTATGGTAATTACTATCTTCCTCAAACCAAAACCTGAAGCTGTTTTGGATTTTCTTCTGAAGAGGGAATTAAGGTGCCTGTATATGAAATTTTATTCCAGAGCATGTTTCCTGTATTTGAAATACATATAAAATAAGGCTGCAAAAAGGAAGAAGATCTAATTAAGATGGGTAAGAGACACAGAGACTCTAGTTCTTTTCAACCTTTAACTACAGTAGTCTAAAAATGCCACTCTGTCAGCAGCTAAGGATACATTTTAGATCAAGTCCCTAAAATGAACTCTGACAGTATACTGTAGCATTTCCCAGTCACCACAACTATGGTTAAAGAAATACTCTCTTCAGCCTGTAATTTGGTAGCTTAAAAACTGAAGCAGTTTGGGGTTTTGTTTGGGTTTTTTGGTTTTAATATATGTATCTATAAAGAGTAAATTGTGACATTTATTTAAATCAAAGGCTTTAATTAGAGTGGGCACGCAGCCTCAGGCTGCCATGGCCATCTTTGACCATTCTGTTCTCAGCCACACTGATGACTTCAGTGAATTACTCCACACTGTGACAAAGCCAGCAAGAGACAATTTGAACCACTAACAAGATGGCCTAAACTAGTGAAAGGCTCAGTCATTTATCAGTGTCATCACAACACAAAACTCATTTTGGGCTTTTCCAGCATTGGTTCATGAGAGCTTACAGATACTGGAGACAGCTGAAAGGGAATAGCTGAAAATTTCTGGCTTTAATAGCCAGGCTGAACCCTTCAAGTCCAAAGCTCAGAGGGCTTCAGGGAAGAGGAAATTGTCTGGTTTTAAAGCTTGTGCAAAACATTCTTGTGGCCACATGTGGATCTGCAAGGGTAGAGGCTTACGAAGATCAACTGGCTCCTGTGCAATGCCTTGTAGGGATAAAGGTCTGCCTCGTCTGTACGCGTACGGATCAAGGCCTGTATTACTAACAAATTGTTTCATAAAATTGAGAGATAGAGTGCAAAAAGGTTTTGTGAAGGTTTAAAATCTCTCTTCCTGAAGATCCCACATGAACTAGGAGTGTGCTTGGGAATTCAAATATAGGAGTATTAAAAATCTTAAAAAGCCAGTACAATTAATCCTGATCTGCTGAGATCTGAGCTGATAAATAAACAAGGAGCAGAACATGAAAAATAAATCACAACTTTAAAACACAAGATGTTTTCATGTTAATTATCAAGAGGCAAATGTGGTGAATGTGACTAGAAAGCTGCTTCTTTAAAGAACTCCTGTTAAACCTGATACAACTCTTTAATGTTTGCATTTGAATGTTCCTGGTTTCAGACATTTTTAATTATTACTTGCAGTTACTGATCTTGCAACACTCAGAGACATCATGCAAAGAACAACCTAGACACCCCTTTACTTAAGGTATACACAGCAAGTAGAGTTTATTTCTAATGTGTTTCTCTTATACATACTTCTTGAAGGAAACACAGTTCTATTAGTAAAGCAATGTAAAATCATGGAAAAAAGATATGAAACTGTAAATTTGTCATTAAATGAAATAACTTTAATTTAAAGCTGGCACGGCTCCAGGCCAGAAAGGATAACAGTTGTGGAAAATTACTCTTCCAAAATCTTGGCAAAGAAAGTAAGAAATTTCTTGCCTTTCAGTTGCTTCCAGAGCCTCACTCAATAAAAGTTCACAGAAAACAAAAGAAGTTGAGACTTTCAAGGCAAATGAAACTGCAAAAATATTTCTGAGATGCTCAGGGTAAATGTGGTCATTGCTTCGCACTGTTATAATCCCTAGATTGAACCAGTTGCTGTCCTGCTGACAAACATTAGATGGCACTTTGGAATTTAGCAGTTACCGTATAGAGTTGCAGAGCACATACTTCAGAGATGAAGTGTGAGACATGAAAGTGAGGTATTGTTGATGATAGAGAGAAAAGTGAGATTTCTGCAAAGGCACGTGTCTTTGAGCTAAAAGATGTATTGCAACCTGCACATGTAAACTATAGAATAGTGGGTAATTAGATTTTGAAATAAGAAATCATTGTGTTGGGAGGAATAGAACATTCCCTTAGCAGGCAGAGGAGCAGTTTCTCAGTTGATGGGTTGTCTCTTTTGTTTTTTAATGAATCCTTTGGGATCTAGATTTTAAACTAGATTTGCTGATAATGTTTTACACAACAGTTTTCTCCGATAACACACCAGATTGAGTGAATTCTGCTTCATGCCAACAGATCTGAGCCCCAAATAACTCTAATAACTGGGGCTTAGGTGGCTTTGTGTATCAAATAAATCCCTTCTGGAAAGCACTGCACAGCTTCTGATGCAGCTGGTCAAAACTTAGTTGTTCCTCAAATTGATGCTAATATTCCCATTCACTTTTGTATCCATGTTTTTACCATGTAAGGCCTTATATGAAGACTGAAGATTAATCATAGGGGAGAAGCTGTAACAAGAAATAGAAGAACCAGGAAAAAAATTCTCACAGGAACACTTGCTGTCCACCTTGCAGAGGCTCTCATATGATATAGACCACGATGTCTGTTGCAGAGACTTTTTTTGTTAACCTTCTGCTATCTCATTCCTCCTGCAGCACAAGAAGCAGGTTCTAGGATTTCTTCTGGAATCTGGGTAATCCCAGCACTGAGGCGAACAGGAGGAGCTCCTTGAGCTCGCAGTGGTGCAAGATGCCATACTGTCACTTTGGAAAGTCTCTAATTGAAACACTTGCAGTAATTCCAAGAGAGCTACTGCCCTGGCTAATCCCTGTAAGGTGCAGGCTGGCTTGGTCACTGCGCCTCAAGCCATCCGCAGTACTTTGGCCCTGAACATCAGTTCCCTGCTTCCAGTTTCCACTGTTGCTGAGGTATCAGCAAAAGATCCTGACTCTCACTGTAAACCAGTAGATGGGACAATGTCCATAAAAAAAGGCAGCAAAAGCTCCAATCTCCAAGCTAAACTCAACTGCTACAATCTCCAGCACAGCAGAAGCCAGGGACAGGATCATGCTTCATGCATGGGGAGCACATCTCTCTGAAAAGTAGCTGAGTAACAGCTTCTGGTTCAGTTCCTAACTGTGCTGGGCCTCACAGGTACAGCAAATACCTCTCAACTCACACTGAATTCTGATCTAGGAACTCATTTTCCCATGGGAAACTCCCAAATCTCCCCCCTCCTTATCCCCTGGAACCTCTGAATAGTTGCACATATACAGAAGCTGAAACCTGACCCAGCTCATTCCTAGGAATTCAGTAAGACTACTCTCTTAGGTACTGAATTTACAGGATCAGGCTGATGGCATAGCAAGTGCGTGTGGAACCAACCACACCGTGATTTGTGCAGCAGAAGAACACAAGAGCTGAATTACAGTGCTGGGGAGCTGAGAGCAGGGGGCATGACACGACTGACACCCAACCATACTGCACCCCTCAATCAGAACCTTGCATCTCTATTGTTTTAGTTGGTTTTATAAAGGAATTAGGACTATCCCTACAAATGCTTTCAACATTTTGCAACCTGCTCAGTACTAGCAGCACATGCATGGGTTTAATACCAATGAGGTTTTTTCCTGGGTATTTGGCATTGTAACAGGAAATAGTACTGTAACACTGGGAGCTGTCATGAACCGACAGCACTACTGTACGTACCTGACCTTACCTGTAAGGCAAAAAACCCCCCAATTTTCCATGCTGTCAGTCCCTTGATATGAGCAGAAATACCTTACATAACAAAGGAAGCCAAGAGGCACTACAAAGTAGAACTAATTACATAAAACTTTACACACAAAGATGGAACTGTGCCTGTATGTGATGGGGTGGAGGAAAAAAGGTAAGCCAATGACTCAGTGCAGCTCAGAACCCATTTTTGCTTCTTCTCTGTGTATGTTCAAAGATATATGCAATATGAATGCACCCATGTTCTTACTATCAAAGCTCTGGAAACAGTCTCTATATTCTAACAGCCTGCGCTATGTCAGTGTGGAGCAGAGAATCTTAAATGGAAGTAATGAAGCACAGACAGAAGAGCTATTTCAGCCCAAGCTGTAAGTCAGAGAGGTGAACTTGATGGTGTTTCTTAGAAAAGCAATTTGAGATAATCTGCTTGTATTTTTTTAAATTCTCTCCATGTGTTCTGGTGAGCTTTAAAGTTCCTTTTTTACTTGAAACTGACCCTCCATTCAAAAAATGGCCTTTTTGGCAGAAGTCACAGGTTCCCCAGATTAACATAAAGACCAAAGACTGTTATTGGTGCTTAATTAGGGCTACAAAATACCTGCCTAGAAGAATGAAAAAAGGAAAATGTATGTGTTAGTTTTTGAACAGGTGTTATTTTTCTGGAACATGAGTTGAAATTAAGTGATCCAAATTGTAACCATGAGAATATTCTGCAGCTTTCTTCCATTACTGATTTTCCTCGAGCAGCTACAATCACATTTGCAAAATGAAGAAAAATAAGATTTTAATAATTCTGTTGATGACTGACATTTCAAGACGGCATTTTGGGCTATCATTTGTTGGTAGGGGATTTGCAGGTCTTTTTTGGCAAGGGTGTCAATAGAAAAAAACCCAAACCCGAGCAACAGTGTGTGATTCCTTTTAAGTTTCTTCATTCCCACTTACACATCTGCCTTCCTTTCAACTGTTTTGTTAGTAACCTGGTTAAACACAAAGTTAGGGTAGATTTGCACCGAAATTGTATATCAATTTATCAAAACACATGGTCAAGCATACGTCAGACCTGGAGAAACACATGAAAAAAGTTCTTACCAGTTCTAGAGGTAGGGCACTAATTAAACACAACAGACAACTTTGAGCTTGTGCTTATTACGTACCTCTTAGCAAATGAATAAAGACCTCAGCGACAGAAGACTGACTCAAAACGCTCATCACTTACATTAAGTTTTTTTTCCTCATTTGCATTTAAACAATTTATTATTGTGTGTATTTCCTTAGTTCAGAAACAACCACTTTGCATTGCTCTAACTCCACCACTTGGAAGATGGCCGTGTATAAAGGGGAACAAGCCACAGATAGGACTTACACAAGATATATTTGTTACAGTGTAATCTACCATACTGGGCATCACACAAACGATATTCCTCCAGTTTAAAGAACAGCGAGAAAAAAGGAAAAACTCCAGATGTGTAGTGGAAGAGTTAAGCCAGTATGAAATGACTGTAGGGCAGACTTCAGTGAATCATTCATAAGCCTTTATAAATGGCACAATCACAAGCCCTATTTCAGAGAAGTCTGACTCAGTCACATCTAAGGGACCAAATTATTGTGCACAGTATTACAAAAGGTACAAACAAGCTCAGTTCTGCCTCCAACACCATATTCATGCCATGTTAAATCTACTGCAATTGCACAATCATGCACAAGGCTGGCTTTACAAGTGACAAGTGAGCAGCCTGTATAATAATGTATATTGCTAGGTGTAATAGTTACATAAATACGAGACATTAAGCTATATTCATCTGTATCACAGCATGCTGATTCAGCTTGGTTTGATTATTAGACATTCCAGCCCATACAATGTACTTGCACACTTTACCATGAAGGATTTCAGCAAGCCTAATTCTTACATGGTGTGAAAAAGCACAACAGATTGACAGGATGAAACCTTTGAAGCTGCTGGCCTAACACCAAGTCAAAAACTTGTCAGTGAAGCTGCTTGGATTGAAGTTTAAAGTCAAAACAGGATAGAAAACTTGTAATTTGTTTTTGAAAACAAAAGGAGCTATTTCATCACTGCTTTAAGGGGAAGAAAGTAGTCACTAAACCTGATTTTTAACTTAGAGTTGTAGTCATAGGTCTCTTGGCACATGCTGTTGACTGACAGACCTCTAGAAAGCACACCACAAACCGATAGCCATTGCCCAGTCACTATTTACCCCTCAGCAGCCTTTACCAGTTCTGTGGCACCAGAAGTGCAATGGAGCTTACTTCTTATGGGAACTACTGTTTGATGTGTAAAAAGTATTCCATAAAGCAGATTTATATAAAACTTGCAGCAAGACTAACAATTTAATACCACCAGGCTTTAAATAAAAATATCATTTTAAGAAAAGAAATGTACACCAGAGTGAACTTATGCCGATAGGCTTTTTAAATAAAGGCTTTGTAAAAAGCAGGTGGGAATATCCATATTATACTAACATATATGCATACACACAATCTCTGTGCATCCCTGAGCTCATATGCATATATGATATAGATTTGGGGTTTAATCTTAGCCAAATGTACTGGATGATATATCTAAAAAAAACAAACATAAAAACACCCCAACAAACCCACCACAGGGAGCCCGAAAGAATGCAAATAACAATCAAATGCAGTAAGTTTTTAATTATTGGATGATTTTGTCAATGCAGAGACTTCTCAGATCAACTTATGTTGCTTCTTACAGCCATAAGAGTTGATCTGGTAAGTAAGACTCACAAGCACGCAAGGGGCTGATCTCTGTTATTTATACCATGTGAGATTTGGCAACTCCCACAGCTTTCCTACCTCTAGGAAGAGGAATAACACCTACCTGTTTTATAACAGGAACCCCTCTCAAATCCCCATAGGTCACTGCAAAATTATTGAAGTCAAAGTATTGTTACAGTGTATTTGTTGGCAAAAGAGGTTTACTGAATGCTGTACTTTATTTTAGTTATGAAACATTAAGAGGAATGGAGATTATCAATGTGCACCAATGGGGAAAGGATCTTTGAATGCAAACGTTGTTCAGCTCCCAGCTGATCAGACTTGTCAGAACTTCTCTGAAACCCATGGAGACATGCCAGTTTAAACCAACTCAGGATATAGGCTTGTGTTTAATAAGTTTCACATGTCTGATGTTTTAATGAAAGTAAAAAAAGAGAGAATATTCTTTATTATTAAAAAGTTATGCTTTGAATGGTTGGCTAGCCAGTGATAACACTGCAGCTTTGTGCATTCAGCCCACTACAATACATACGTTACATGTGCACTTGCCTACCTTCTCCCTGTCCGACTTCAGCTCCTGCTGTGAAGAGCAGCAGAAGGCCGATTTGAAAAGAAGTGAAATAGAAGCAGGTAGATTAAACTACCTCACACATGAAGAGTATTAAGACTTATCAAGCTCATAAAAACATTATAAGTCAGATTCTTTAACAAGTAGAAGATACATGATCGGTGCTACTCACCACTGACTTAGATGCCTATTGGACTATGCCTGCATTGGTAACTGATAAAAAGACAAAGACTGCCAAGACTCCCACAGCTGGGGATACTGGAACAACCAAAACAATACTATTTTACATTCTTTACTGAAAAATTAAAGAAGTAAACACCAATACACATTAACAGACAGCTCTGCTCTTTTTGTACAACCAGATCTGCACTTTCAGAACAAACAGCAATAGTGGGAGCCATGCGGCTCACACAGCTCAAAGCCAAAACAGGCAACAGAATCATCCTTAAAAACTGGAAGGATTTTTAGGAGGTTTTTATTAACTAGATAAAAGCCTTATGATTAAAATATCATTAAATTATACCTTTTTTTAGAATAATGCAAAAGTTTCAACTGATTGAACTAATGACCTTTTGCTAAAAGGTTCTTAGTCTGGAAGAACACTTCATCTGACCACTTCAAAATCCTCAGTAATGTGTGCGTAATGTTCCATATCTTCCAAAAGTTCTGGAGTTGAAACACCTTAAGTTATGTCACTGATACTACACTCAGCAACAAGCTCTAACTGAAGGCAGCCTTTAAGACTGTGGAAGCCACACAAGGCAGAAGTTGTATTTGTCCACTTATTAACCACTCACAGCACTTGTGTTCCCATTCTCCAGAAACAGTGCTGGTTAAAGCTACCTGTCTCTGTGACAGTAGCTGCTTATTGCCTCTTGCAGGAAATAGAGATAGGTCCAAAACCTCTGCATGGCCAGAAGGTTTGGCAGGCACTGCCTTCTACAGTGGGCTGAGATAATGCTTTGGCCACTACCTCAATAAAAGCCTAACACTAATACTAATGGGAGGCATTTCAGCAATGTCTAGGACCTCTATGAATATTTAGGACCTCTTACCCTGAGGATAGGATTTCCCAGAAACCCCTCCTCTGGGAAAAAGTCCTATTCAAGAATCACAGAATCATAAAATAGTTAGGGTTGGAAAGGACCTTAAGATCATCAGGACCTTAAGATCATCAAGTTCCAATCATCTCAGCTATTTCTAATTAGTATCTGAACAAACCATTAATGATTTGTTTAATGTGCCCAATTAATCAACTTCACCCATTAAAAACAACTTAAAGATACTTTTTAGAAAAACCCTCCACACTTTCTCAATGTAACATTAAGAAGTCCATGCACGTGTCTTTTGGCAATCCCAGCACATCCCTGAGCTCATTTGTAGACCTGATACTTCTTGTCAGGGGCCAAAAGACACAATGCCTTATGTACTCCCAGCAGACGTCAACAAGTACACCACAGCTCACATGTTCTGCTGGAGTACTCTAAATTCACGCTGAACAGGCAGAACACACCAGTCAAGGAACTGAAGGAAGTGGCTAAAAGGGCTGCCTAGGACAAGGAGCCATTGTTATGGAATTAATTAGAATCAATATTTGCATAAGACCTTGATTTTGTCTTTGAAGACTTTATGAAGCTGTTACACTTCTGGCACATTGCCTATACACTACTTTTCCTTCTCTAAAATTAAAGAAAAAAGCTTAATTTTCTTTTCTAAGAAAGGAGTAAGTTTGGGAGCATTTATTACGAAAAAGTACTGAGAGAGACTGTTAACAAAGCCCTGACTATACACACTTCTCTAACAAATCTCTTTGACAGCTTCCACTTTGACAAACAAACAACACAGAAAACTGATGCCTGGTGGTGGGGATTGTTAAAGGGTATTTGGCATTCTCATAAAATGGAGTTAACCCTCATTTTTTTCCCTAAATTCTACTCAGAATAACCAGATCATATAAACACCTATGTGACTTTCAAATGGGAAAGCTGCCACTTGAGTTATTTTGTAATATTACTTGCAACAAAAGGTTGAATAGGGCAGCAGTACAGCAGAAACAGCAGAAATCAGTCAGTCCTCACTGAAGTACAGCTTCACATAGTTGCATTTCACTGTAGTGCATGAGCAATCCTTACGAACAGCAGAGTATAGAGTGCTTTTTGCTTTGTGTACTCTTAACAAGGAAATGCAATATAGAATAAAGATGAAATCATGATATATTCTGCATCAGACTGAATGTTCAGCTTTCATCCTTCGTTTAAACACAATTTAATTAATTCTAGTAATTCAGGGAGGAATTTGGCCCTCAATACATTTAATGAAAATTCACACAAATAACCTTACATTAATTCTTAACTGTACATATTTAGCTATTCAACCATTTTATTTCATATACAAGCTACTTTAAATACCTCAGCATTAATTATTTAGGAACTAAAGCTACCCTTGCACAGTGCAAGTGAGCTGAGTGTACACAGATTCAGTGTGGGGTCACTTACAGGGGTGCTTCTCCATAAGAGTCACGTAGACCCCAGTAACTTAAAACTCTTTTATTAAGTTTTCTTGGAAGTGGTTAGACCTTAAGCCATAACACTGCAGAAAATTCATGCTTCATCAGTTTTGTGGATAAGGAATTTCATTCTGGAGCTATTAATCAAGCACTTTGCACAAAGTCATTCAGAAAAAGTGAAGGTGAACTTGTCCTTTCCCTGTGAAAAATACTATGTAAGCATATCTCCCCTCTCCCTAGCCCAGCTGCTAACCAGAGGATAACAACCTAAAGCTCCTACCAGCTAGGAGGCTTTCAGCCTAACAAGCGCAGGCTACTCCTTTCACATGAAGTCCCATATTCAAACATCTACACGTACAGAAACATGGCAGCTCTGAATAGAAGAGCTGTGCTAACATAATATAATGTAGAGTCTGCCTGAATACAGCTTAGTGCAAGTATAATTGTAAAACAGTCTGGTGTAATTGGGAAACAACTTTTAGAATCCCCACAGCCCAGAGTTTCTCTCTGAATTGAACAATGTTTTCTTAGGAAGCAGACCTTCACAAATGGTACTATTGCTTCTGCATGACTTACCTTGCATGTCAGAGCAACTTGCGAGCTTAAGTAATTTAGAGCTGTAAGTAGTTTATCATAGCACATTTACACAGTTAAAGAACACATATCAAGCAAAACAATATTTGGAAATCTGTGGCTACCTCAAAGCCAGTTTGCATCATTAAAATTAAGTCCATTAATTCAAAAAACATGAGAAACAAATTATGAAGTCTTCCCTCCACAAACAATAAGACTTCACAGGAGGGAAATCCCGGCTTTTTATGCTGCTCCCTCTATTCAAACTCCAACTATTTCTAATGGAAATTTTGTGTGCTATGGAGATTATGATTCAACCTTCTTTTTCAATCACCAGCAGATCACCATACATACAGCAAATGCATAGATTTAGAGGAGGGTATAAAGATGTCTCTTTAGGGTTCAACACTCAAGGATGCATACGTGTTTAAAAGTATCCCATGAGCTAAAAGAGCAACTTCTAAGCCAATGCTCTGAGATCTGAGTTACCAAATCAATCAATGACACACAGTAACTCTAGGGTATCAGAAGATAAGCCACAGAATGAAATGCTGACGACAAACAAGATGCACTTGACTTTCTGGAATGGGAAATTCTGGTATAGGTGAACTCTAGCAACAGGTAAAAGGAGCAGGCTGTTACCTGCAGGACAAGCTGCTGCCAGGCCGTTGCCAGTGGCTGACCATTGCCAATGTTGCACATGCTCATTCGGTCTGCTGGCTGATTGGCACGCTCAAGTTGCAAGGAGACATTGCGCCGCTCTTCCTCAAGTGCACGGGTCAGCCGCTCGAAACGAGCTTCTTGCTCTTTAACAGATGCTAAAATGCTGGCAGCAGACCTGATATCATAGTCATCCATGATTGCTTTCAAATGCTCCTGCCTGTTAACTGACCAGGGCAAATGGAAAGGGTTAGGTAAAGGGGTAGGGAGGGCACAGGTCAGAGGTTAAAAATAAAAATGCACATTGTTAGTCACCCTACTAAAATACTGCTCACTCTAAGAAGCAAACTGCAGTGCTCTTTGAAAAGCCTGCCTTCCCATCCATCGATCTGATTTTAACTTAAAAGTAAATAATCCAAGGCTTCTCTGTTCAAGAAAGAAAAAACCCCATGCTCACCTTGGAGAGAATTTATATCGAATTCCTTTCATCTTTTTGCTAAAATGCTCTGACAAGGGTTTTCATCCCTCCTGCAAAGCTAATTTCACTGTGCAAACAGTAATGTACTCAAAAGAAATACAAAAAAGTAAAGATATGGCTTTGGAGGGAATGAGGAACACAATCCTTCTCACTATAGACAATCTGTCTTGAACAGCATACGTGAGAAGTTTAACATTTTTAAAGACAGAAACTTCATGATACAAGAAAACAGTGGTGTCCATTCTTTCCAAGTGAATGGACACCCACACCCACACCCCCACTTTAGCAGACAGTAGCTAAAAATAGTTTTCATTTCTAAAGTACACTGTAACATGGAAAATATTTTTAAATGCAGACAGTACAATTGCAGTTGAAATGTGCTTGATGATTTCAGCGCGGCAGCCAATGGAACAGTCCTTCATGCAGCTGTTCGCTAATAATGCAAGCGAAAAAGCCAAAATCAAACAGCTTCCATGGAAAACACACAGGGCTGCTTGTCTCTCAACACAGGATAAAGAACTCCGAAACCAGATAGATGGGATGTATCTTTCTCCTTATGTCTTTTCTAGCAGGGTTATGAAATATCCCATTTAAAACCTTATCTCCATCTGCATGATGCATGCAGCAAAACTCCCCACTAACTCCACAGTTCTATGTGAACAACACTTAAAATGTTTTCATAAGAACATAAAATCAGCAACACAATATAAACGTAAACGGTGGCTTCAACAGAATCCTTTCACTAAAGCTAAACAAGTAACTGGTTTACTACCATTTGCTACTAAACTACTTGGAGCACCTCCGAGATGAGCACAGAGGCAGAATTTGCTCTAGCTCCTGTAATTCAAGAGTTCATACCCTGTGCTAGCTTTAAGTCCCTAGAAATTGTCCTTTGATGTGCAAATTGGGAGTGATTTTTCCTACTGTCAGAGATTCATTGCTTTCCAACAAGGATTTCCATGAGCACTGATAGTACGAAACCCTGGTTTTCTGGAAGCTTTGCATTTCATCCTTCAATGCCTTTAGATGATGCACACCCTCTCAACTGATGCGTTTTCTATGACTGTTACATTTACCAGGTCTCTCTCTTGCACTGATTCTCTGGTAGCTAATGATGATGTGGTCACATACTGTTAATGTTCCCAAAAGAGGGAAATTAGTAGATACTAAGCTGCATGCTTAGTTTGTTGGAAGCTCCTATGTAGGCTCAAGGTCTCCCTTCTTTTGTCATACATGGCTGAAATTATCAAACAGGCCCAAAAGACACTGGAGCAGAAGTAACAGACCCAAACCCAATGGCACACACCTTGGTTTCAAAGCAAATAACCTGCCAGTAGCTCTGTGGTTCATTGTTAACTGCTAGGTACTGTTGAAAGGAATCAGAGCAATATGAAATAATGTTGGAAACAGTGTTGGTAACAGATTACCATGTATTAATCTCATAATGTTTACATATAGCCATGATCCAAGGCTTTCCTGTTTTCAGACCAGTAAGCAGAAGCGACTTTTCTCATTCATGCATTGATTTAACCTCTATTGAGTGTCTGAGAAAAAACCAAAAACCACCAAAGGGTTTTCCGGGTGTCGCAAACCAGTCAAATACAGACCTAGCTGTCAACTCCAGAGACCTTCCACACTCAATCTTGTTTTGCTAGATTATTAAAAGTCTATAAAAGCTTCAGAGAGTACACTGGTTTCTGCAAAGGAGAATCACAACCATCTCAAAGGACAGTGAGACTCACAGTGAGCCTGTGTAATGCAGGACAGGACTGCGTGACTCACCTGCTGTGTCTCAGCATGATTTAGCCCTGGCACAGCTACACATAAGCACAGCCAGACTTTCTGGACCTAAGCTGGCTCATGCGCAGCCAACTTGCATGCTTCTGCTTTTGTGCTTCCGTGCTTTGCACAGATGGAGACAGCTCTGTTTGTTGTCTTTCCTCCCAGTAGTGCAGACATGCTCAGAGATTCCTCAGAGGGAGTGTGAAAGAAGTGGGACTTCACAGACCCAGGCACTAGCCAAATGTTGGGAAAAGCATATATGGGTGTTAAGGTGGAGAGGCATTTCCAACTGTAAATTCATAAAGACAGCTACCTGGTTACTAACTGTGACTGCCCTTATGCTAGAGCAGAGGAACAGCCTGACTGACACACAGATCCAAATACACTTCAGATGAGGAGCTGCTCCAGGCCCAAGAAACAGTAAAGAATCTGGATGGGTCAGGGATTAATGAGTGGAGACAGGCCCCTGAGAGGTGCTGCTGAGCAGGATCTCAAGTTTCCTCAGTCACTCCCTGCAGGGGTCCAGCTTTCAGGCCATTCACTGTCTGCAGCTAAAAACAGCTCCTACTCACACACGACTGATGTGACACAGCCATTACCTTCTGGGGGCCCAATAGGCTGGGTACTTCTATGGACCAATTTCAAAAAGTGAATCAAGGAGAGATGTAAGAAGACTATAAGATGTAAATCACAGTATATCTAAAAAAACCAGGCTCTCTTTAGAATATATAATGCAAGGAAAAGCTGTTCTAAGGAAAAGCATTACCAATAGCTCCTCCCCTAATACAGATGCGGAAGCAGTAACAGCTTTAATCATAAAAGTTACAGTTGATGACTGAGCTGGTATGTAACTTTCAAAATGATCCCATTCAGGAAATCCTTAACGAGCTATAAGCCTTTGGTGTCACACATCAGAGAACCTAGGAATCTGGGGTTCTATAAATGGTACAAATCTCTAGAGAGCTACAGAGATCTCCATGCAGAAAATATAATGTTAACCTCCTTACAACCGTAAGTATTGTGCTGCTTTTCTCTGTGCAAAGAAAAACATAGGCAGAAAATAAACTGAATTTTCAGATGTACAATTAGTGACCGTAAAAACCCTAACTGCTGTGCAGAAACAGCAGCAGGACCAATAACTGCCTTTTAAGAACTGTTGGACAAAGACTTCTGCATTTTAAATGCTTTATTAGCAGATAAATACTTGCTTGCTGTTGATCACACTCCCAATTATTTACCCAGGGTTTCAACAATCTACATTATCAGCAGTCTAGACTAGAGGTGAAAAATAAAAGTACTGACTCACGAGTTAGTTACTCAGGCTGCCACTTGCAATTTGCTACCATTTGTAAATAAATTGAAGTGCATTGAAAAGGGTATAAATAAATGAAAATATGAGACCTACAGCAGCCAGGTAAAGATTATTCCTTAGGCTGCATTTCTAAACACAGCAAACACTTGCCTACAGAATGTCAAAGGCTATGCTGACAGCAGCAAATCTCTCTCCTGCCTACATGACTCTAAATATATTGGTGTTGCACTGGAGTTAGAGCAAAGTAAGAGAATTCGTTTTTTCTGACTGTTCCTATGAAGAACTAATGCATCAAAAGGCTTCTTACAAGTCAATACAGCTTAAATGCTCAATAGGGATGAAAATCACCCCTGTGCAAAGAGGCAAGGCAGGGGTCCTACACCCTACTGATAACCCAGCTGATGCCTAAGGATGTTTGAAGGCTCTTGGAAACACTGACATGCCCAGAGTCACGGTACTTGTGAAAAAAGTGAGTTAACTCTGCACACTAATTTTGCTAATATAGGATGTAGCTGCTGGTCAAGAGTTTTTAAAGAGCCCTTTTGATTAAGAGGGGTCAAGTTCTGTGAGATTGGAGCACCAAAATCTTAACAGTCATGAAGAACCTGAAATCTCCTGCACTTTTCAAAGTATTCTGCCTGCCTAAGGCAATCAGGTACTTGAGTGAGTTGTGTTTGAAGGGAGCAATGTCCACCAGTCAGCTGCAGAACATCACAGAGGCTTCTCTCAGTAGGAGGGAAAGTGGCTCTTGGGGCACACAGGAGATTTCTCAGGTCCAACAGTCTGAATACTGAGCACAGCTTTCCCACTATTGCTCTCTCCCAGCCCAAATCAAGTCTACTGCGTCCTGCTGGTGAGAGACGGTACTATGAGGAGCAACAAGAAGCTTGTACATACAGCAAATCAGCAGCTGTAGGAGCAAACATGAAGGCCTGTAAGCATGCATGGAAACAGCTGCAATGTGCTTCTACACAGAATAAAACCCATCAGAAAAAGAGCAAAACTGAGGCTTAAATAATCTGTGGAACTGAAGCGTAACGCATGCTAATTATATTTTCACCTTGAAGGGTGTAAGAGATGAGTAGCACAAAATCACTGTTATCCCCCATGCAGTTTCAGAAAGCATGCAGAGAAAACCAAGCAATACACACCTATTGGATTATTGGGGTCTGAGTGTTAGAGCTGCTGTCACATCACCCACTAAGACTAGGAAAGTATAGAGAGCAGGAGAGCAGCCTTAAGCAGAATCAGCTGCAAGAGAGAGAAAAGAGAAGAGAGAGTTAGTTAGTAAGGTAGTACAGGCTCTTCTGTACACAGACATCTGCCAGGTTCTCCTCATTATGCTGTATAAATGATTTATTATGCCATTTTCCTCCTAAGTTGGAGGAAAAAGAAGTAATATTCAGAGAAGCCAATCCTGAAACTCCTAAGGAAATAAACCCCCCCCAAACAACTGGTTAATCTGATTTGTTATCACTGGTCAATACTTGCATGTTCCTGTGAGACTTACTGTTAATGTCCTAAAATCAAGGAAAACTCAGGACTGGAGTGAGGATTTTGAAGGTTACAAACCTGGATATTGTAGCTAAACATTTTAAAACACAGAAACCTAACATGGTGATCTCAGAAATGAGAATAATTATTTAGGCATGCAACTTTAGGCCCCATGTCTGGTGTATGAGCCCCCAAGATGGCTCAAAACCATTTCATGGATAGCTGGTAGAGAGTACATTCATTTCTAAAAGAAGCACACTGCACAATAGCTTAATACCCCTTTATTTGTTCTACCTGTCTGTAATCTAATCCCATCTGAAACCCAAGTGAAAGTAAGTTTTTGGATATTAGGTCATCTGTGTAGCTCTAAGTCTCTGCTCTGTTTTGTCTTAAAACATTTAGCACCAAAACTTCTTTGGGTCAGCGAATGCAAAATTAGTACCTGTTTTTGCTGGAGAACATACAGAACAGAATCCATTTCGCAAAGCCATGGTTCTATGAAGCAGTACATCCAGTTTTAAGCTACTACCACATCAAAAATGCTGCAACCACATGGTATTAAATGCAGAGCCAGTACAAACTCACTTTGCTGGTTCAAATATTATAGAACATTTTTAGAGAGTAATTTTGCCCTAGCAGATCTTATGCTTGACCAGGTACTGTCTGCCTTCCAGAAGCCAGCATAAACACAATTTCTTGTGTTCCAGCCAAGTTACCAGAAATATGAGCCTTTCTTTACATGGCTCCAATCTCAAAGGGCATGGAACCATCATGCGAGAAAACTTGTTCTTTCTTAAACTAACAGAAGTAAATCCTATGCTTAAAACTTGCTACATATAACAAAATCATGCAAAGATATGCCCAAAGATGAAAGTCAGGAGGCAGAGTGAAAGACTAATTGTCAAGTAAATGACCACGGAGAACAATTAAGCATAATTCAGTTTCTACAGACAAAAGAGCAACACGCTGCAAAATAAAATATCTATATATTACATGTAGCAAATGAAAATAAAACTGCTTCTCAGACCTTATGGTGAAATCTATCTTGAGCCTGGCTCCCCTCGTTGCTGCTCTGGTTGACTGAGTTCTAATTTGACCCTTACGTGACAATCTCCACCAATGAATAGCAATGAGGAATTCACAAAGAAAGCTATTTCAATGTAGTTCTCTCATAGGCACAGACAGACATACTGTGCTGGTGTCAAAAGAAACAAAAAAAAAACCCTGGTCAGGGTTTTTTTGTTCCTTTGGACAGAAGCAGTCTGTGAAACAAGGCTTAAACTAGGCAAGGAACAAGGGCAGAGGAAATGCTAACAGGAAAACTCCTTGAGAAGGAACTTTGGATCTTAAGGACACAGCAATAACCCTGCAGCTCACCAATACTATTATTGCAGAAGAAATGTCAATGTGTAATATTTAAGGTTTTACATCAGTAGGAAATTTCATCTGATATCCTGCAGGAATCGTTTAGTAGAAATAAATGCTGCAAATAAATTGGCAGAATATCCTACTATGATCCGGGTTTGGCAATCTCAAGAAAAGAATCCAGGCACACACACATCTTTGTATGCGCAATGCAGCTGGAGTACTTCACTACAGAACAGGCTCTGGTCAGTAGCGCCACAGCATCTTCCATCTTACCATAATGGTTCCCAGTCCATTTAAAAATTAATACTTTAATTAACTTTTAAGTTAATTACACTGCAAACGTATTTCCTTGCAAAAGATACAGTTCTTAGCAAAAGAAGAATACAGCATTTTCTTATATCTAACACCAACTCTCTTGTGGATTAACCAGTGCATGTTTAAATGACACCAGTCATCTTTCTACAGCTTCCCTTTGGTAACGATTCCTCACTTCAGCAGTCAGTTACTGGGAATTTTTTGGGTTTTCCTTCCAAAATCCCATGCAGTGCTTTCAGGGCTTGGTGATTCATTGAGCCTGCACAACTTTAATTATACTGTAGCTCTATTGCTCTATTTCCCTAATAAGATACATTTCAATTGCTATACTGTACTCCCAAATGGAAAGGAAAATAAATTAGAGGAATACGGAACACCTTTCTAGCAACTGCATACATGTAATAGCATAAATAATTCAGTAATGCATTAAACATCAAATTGAAGTATTTTTATATGGGCAATTTTAAAAGTAAATGTTTTAGCCTATGATTACTTTTACCCAACCTAAAAAAATTTAATTTCTCCTTGAAATTTATCATTCATAGACCAGAACAGTGTAACAGCACCTTTCTGAAGCAGAGCTCCTGCTCTCCAGGACCTAAGAAGTTGTCTACACTGACCAAGCTGAACTCTTCTGTCACAGAGCACTCATTATGCCACACTTCCTTCAAACATCAGAGTTGGTATTAATTAAGCATGAAACAGCACAGCAAAGAGGCATCATGTTACCTCACACCTACTAAGTGTCCACACTAAGGTGTAATGGGGTATGTGATAGACTATAAATTCACGCTGCGCACTGTGAATTCTCTGTCTAAACAAACATTCCTCATACCTTTTCAAATGAGTGTCTAGGTAGAACAGGGTTTTTTTAAAAACTCAAAGGTAAGGATCAAGGTAGAGATGGCTGAATTCTGACTTCAGTATGTGTCTGCTGAATCTGAATGTTACAGAACCCTTTGCTATTGCTCTATATCAATAAGTGTTAATTCTGTCAGCTCAGCTGCAACCATGAAAATATTGGCGCCATTCATACTTCATTCCCTACATGAAGAGAATCACTGTTTGCACAACTTAATTTCTATTTATCTATTTTAGTTGGGAAGCGTTTGGAAGACAGCATTTCCCTCCTCCTTATATCAAGAAGCCAAGTCTGAAGTAACCTGCTGAGCTGAATGATGCGCACAAATGTCATGGAAAAATTCAGAATATTTTGATAATTTCAGCAATTTTGTTTGCTTAATACTGTACATTATACTGAACAAGACTCTGTTTCTATTTTCCTTTATATTTTTGGGGTTTCTATAGAAATAAAATGCAAAATGGAAGTTAAAATGAATGAAGAACAAATAAGATCATACTTTGCTATCTCTCTTGGAATATGAATAGTAAATTTGCTGCTTCACAAACTTCTGACCTATTTTCTTCTGCCTTGGAACTTTCCTAACATAACTGCTACCAGCTTGATTTCCTTATAGGCCGTCACTTTAACACCCTAGAACACATGTCATTGCATTCTAAAGCTGCTGCATGTCATTGATTTTCAATGGTCTCCCCCACTGAAATCAATAAGGAGTACTACTTAAAAATGGATTGCACTTTGTGGTCCCTTTCTGATTCATGTATATTCAGGTTTCCAACTACTCTCATAGCTGCTTTCAGCAGAAGATATATGTACCAAGCCTCAGCACATCCCCTGACCTCAGCCTGATTCTCACCAATACCAACAGATACTAGAGCTGCTGTGAGCGGAAGCAGACAATCTGTGCAAACTTCTACTGAGTAGAAAATGCCACTATAACCATTTTACTAGAATACTGTCAACCAAGCAGCTAGGGAGAAAACCCTCAAGAAGCTTCTGTGACTGCCAGATAATATCGGGCATTACGTTAACTCTCTAGGCATTGCTGCCTGCATAGGGCTGTATGGATGGACTGGGTCTGATCTCATTTTTAACAGAAATACTTCCTTACTGTAGAGGCCACCTTGCACGCAGAGCCATAAAAAAATCAATATATGTATTTTTAGAACAGGGCCATTTCAATGAGAAAGAGAGAAAGATAAAGATCAGAAGCAGCAGAGTTCGTAACTTCGTTCCCTAGTTCCTCCCCTAGCACTTTAAATCTTGGCTTCATTAATATACAATCCAATTTGGCCACAAATAAGCCAATCATATGAACAAACTGCTATAACCTTATGCAGTTACTGCCACAGAATACTTAAGAACTTTTCACTAAACAATATACAAGTATCCTTACTTTTTTTGGCTTCTGGATGTTCTGAGTACTGGCAAAAGGGCTTCCAATTTAAGACAAAAGCTACTGACAGGAATGCAGCCTGAAACTCTATCAGGGAAATACAGCCGAGAACAGCAATGTATCTACAAGCATTAAATCTTCACTTCACAAAACGCAGGAACAAGGGAGTCAGTGGGTAGGCAGCAATTTCCATAGCCAGACCATTGGCAAAATGGAGTAACTGTAACACTACAGCAAGGCTGGAAAATGCTGCAGATGATCATAATAATCCTTTTATGAAGGATACTATTGTGCTATCTTCTAACAGATGAACTAAATAACATAATGGCAAGCAACAAAGACCAGGTCAGCTCTACAGTTAGGTGGACCAACAGCCTGCTTCATCTATTCCAAATGCTCTAATTGTCGTGTTGGTAGGAGCTGTATTTAACCTGACTGCCGTTGGTTGGGATATCATTATTTTACTACAAGGTTTGAGATGAGAGGAAAAAATCCAACTGTGACCCCACAGAACAGTGAGGGTTTAAGCTCAGCAACAGATGTGTCAAATGACTTATCCCAACCATGAGGAGTTAATTGATCCTATAAATAGTACTCTGCAGACCAAAATGAAAATCCATTTAATTCCTGTACTCAACGCACACAGTCAAGCTTTGCTTATCAGTAAACTATCTTCCTTTAGAGAAGTGGGCTTGGGTGTTTTACATGTAGATTAACACACAGAGATAATTTATTTCAGGCTATTGTGAGATTTGCTTCCTTTTATGTTTCAGAAGAACAGGGCTGCATGCAGCTAAATGAGATCCATAGATTACAGTAGAAGAAAGGCTAATAAAACTGCATAGCCACATTCCTGGGTAATAAAGAATGGGGCTTAATTCTAGGGCTTCAATCTCAGGGTTTATGAGGGCATTTCCAATTACTACTTTTAAGATTAATGCAACTAAATGCATCAAAAAGGAAATAGATCTTTTACCCCATCTGAATGAAACACTTGATATCACCCAAGCATTTTAGGCCAATAAACAAATTGGCATTGCTACGGGAAAGAAAAAACCAAAAATCACAGTTCTGAAGTGTTCAGGTCAGCATCTTCCCTGCGGTTTTCTTACTGCTTTCAGGAGAAAACCCAAACCAAAAACCCTCTCCATTTTTGCTAAATGTGTGTCTTGTTTAACTCTCGCAGCCACGTCTCCTGGATTGTGTGGCTGCTCTACTGCTCTGCTAGGGAACTGAAAACGAGTAGAAACAGGAAAGCAACAATGTCAATATTCCTATCTAGTTCTTGAAGCTACTAAATCAAATAAATTTTATTAGCTGCTTACCAATCCTACTGCATTACTCTCCCATATTTCAACCTCTCTCATTAAAAACAACCAGATTTCGACCTCACGTTGCTTTAAAGCACAAACAGTATCAATGAAGAGGAGATTAAAGCAATATTAAAAAAAAAAAGAGGGAAGATACAGAATGAGGCCCACGAGCAGCTCTAATTCTCTCCAGTAACATCTGTCTCATTTTAAATCAAGTATTTATTTCACTAAGCTAAATTTAGAAGCCTGAAGCACTGAGTAAACCTACTCCATTAGACCTGAACTATAGATCTGCTTTCTGCAATTGTATGTGCAGTGATAGACCCTTCACTGTTTCAGCATCTGTAAATTTAAAATGCAATCCAAGTTCATTTTACCCTTGTAAGTTTAGGATGCAATCCAACCACAGCTTTTTAGTGTTACAAGGCAAACATGCATTTGAGAACTAATAAATAATATCTGAGCAAAATAAAAATACTTAGCTCATCTGATGTCTTGAATAATCATCCAGCTCACACATAAACATATAAAGTCAGGAAAACCAGATACATTTTAGTGACAGTTTTGGAGAGTCTCATCATTCCATGATAGATTTTGGCATGTAACATCTCTCAACAGATTACACACTCTCTTCATTATACACTTAAAAATGTCCTGCTCCAGAGCACTGCTTCCCATTTGAGGGGCAGAAACAATATCAAGAGAACTGACATCTTCACATGTCTGTTTCCAGGTAGAAGACATAGCTGAATCTTCAAAGCAGAAATCTTTATCACTCAGAAGCATCTTCTACTGCATTAGCCAAGCGTATTGGCTTCTTTGGGGTTAAACTGACAGTCAGCAGAGCCTTCAGAGAATAATGTTCAGGACATGCCTTTTTCACATAATTGGGTAAGATGCCATAGCAACCTCATTGATTAGTCCAGACTCATGCATTCTTTACTCATTTAGATCTTCACTTGCACGAAAAAGAAATGCAGTGCTGTGCTTAGTCTGCAAAGTGTTACATTCATGCACTCATCAAAAACTATTTTTATTACATCACTTCAAGTAGCAATTTTCACAACTAAGATCCATATCTTTATTAGAAAAGCTTCTTATTCATTGGCTTGTAGCTCTATAAAAATTTAAACATTTGGGCTAAATTTTTCCCTGGTAATCTTTCGTTCAGGCTGAATTTCCCTTTTAGGAAAACTTCAGCTAGAATAATTTGACTGTTTCTCATATCAGTTAGGGAGATTTTTCTGCAAGTTTCTTTCATCAGTGGCTCTGAAGACAGAGTCAAGCAGTTTGCTATGAGTCAGCAACCCTACAGCTGCTCACACAGCACAGGGGTACGGTATTTCCCTTCCGCTCTGTAGACAGCTGGGAGGCTGGCAGAGGTCCCCACAACCTTGGCACTGGCAACATACCAACACACATAGTGAACCTCCAGGGATTCCCCTTTTCCCTATCCTGCTTTTCATGCCTGTGAAACCTCTTCTGGATTTGACCTTATGGTAAATTCCCATTTCAACTAGACAGTTACCACATTTAAACTATGTCTTCTGTGCTGAGGTTGACACTGATCTGAAAATCGGTAGGAGTTCAAGGAAGTATTGGATTTAGGGGGTCATTATCAATTGTCTTTTGGACAGATCATTTTCTTCCAAACAGCTGTAATTAGACACTGACCTCATCCCTTCCAAGGCTATCCTACTTCTCTATCTTGGACTAAATCTTAATGCTTTTTCTAGCTTGTATCACCCATCAATATTTCTTCTTTCCAGGAACGCACTATCACTAGTGCCTAATTACAGTTAATTGGAAGCCGAAATGTTTCTTCCAGATCACTGAAAATCTGCTCCAAGAACCACCTTTCTATTCAAACATCCCTTTTTTAATAACTATTCTGCTGATAACTGTGCTGAGTGGAGAGAAGTCATAATTTTGCTTTAACTGTCTAACCACTGCAAATACCTAAAACAAATGCTCCTCCATTCCATCAAAATTAAAATCCTGCACTGTATAAACAGGAATGTATTCCAGCTATAATAATCACTTTTAAGCCACTTCATCAAGACCATATGAGTAACAGAGATAAGTAGTAAACAGTTTATACAGTGAACGCAATGTAAACTGTTAAGAATCCTTCCTACAAACAGCTTTGGAACTTTAAGTGGGCTACATACACCTTCAGTTTTGACATATATAAAAGGGACAATGTTTAATATAAAAACTAATCAAATTAAAATGTTAAGAACTTCATAAAAAAATCAGTAACATGATACTTGTTATTCAGAGGATTATTTTCGAAGAATGCTTGGCTAAAACTATAATCCACCTACACTGAGAAAAATAAAGCAGTACACAGAAGGGAGTCATATTTCAGGAAAACAAACAGAGTACTTTAATATTTAATCCCATTATTCACCACCAAGCCTCCAGATTTAAAAGGCAGACAAAAGCATTGAGCTGAATTCACAGCAGCTGAAAATGCTTGTGGTCATCCTTTAAGCAAGCAGAGAAAAGCCAAGACATAGCTGGCAGGGAGGGAATAGAGAAAGAAAGACACATCTTAAGAGCATGACCCTTACTGCAGAAGGAGGTGGAATGCAAGACATAATCACAGCCTTTAATTAAAGCTTTTTCAGGTACAGGTACACCCTAGGAAAGCACAGGACGAGAATGGGAAGGGAATGCTAAGTTTAGGACCGGAAGAGTCCACCTGCTGTAAATGTGGCCATAGGAAGCAGTCGCACAGTAAGAGACATTCCCTGCGCCGTCAGGGGTAGAGTGAAATGAGGATTTCTATGGGAAACAAGGAAGTGAGATGTGAATCAGAGATGGTGTGAAGTCACAAAAGAGAAAACTGTCATCCCTGTATTCCTCAGCTGGCACTTGAATTTTACCCTCAGTGCCTCGGCTCTCATGGGTGTATTTCCCTACTTTCTGCCTCTCAACCACTCAACCACTATTGTAAAGCAAATGTTAGTAGGCCTTCAGTAGCATACAAGCTAACAAATTTGGGAGGTGTAAAGATAATTTAATAAAAGGATAATGATTTAAGAACACACATAATAACAAAGCAGCAAAATACTTGGTGAGCAAGCGCAGAAAACAATACCTTTTATAGTGTTCCTTTCCTGTAGTAGCTTTAAGATACAAATTCTCCCTTGGTTCGATGATAACTCTGTCAGAGAAACAATGAAACACAACAAAAAAGACATTTATATTCCATCTAGGGAAAGAAGGAAGAGATTCTTTTTAAATAATTGACAACATAATACAGTGGAAATCTATTCATTGTATGTCTCCTCGGTCCCCCCTTCCCTTCTGGAGTCATATTGGTGTACAAAAAAAGGGGTTACTTCCAACAGCTATTCCACCATCACCTGAGACCTCAGGAAAATCCCACAGAACTGTGGAGCATAGAAACTGAACTCCATAGGAAGAGCTCGTTTGGCTAACCAGCAATTCCAGTCCTCTTGATATCTGTCTCAGTGCCATCTGTATGTGCATATATCAAACATTTCCAAATTTAGAATTTAATCCAATACATATTTAATTCCCCACTGATTCATACATTTAAATGCCAAAAATGTTTCCTTCATAAGCATACACCATAGCATTTTTAGTCATCCAGGTCTAAATACCATCTAGTGACTCTAAAAATGTCAACTGTGGCTACACAAATACTCCTCATCCCATTTGACATTTTTTCTTCTAGGAGCAAGAAATACAAGAAATTAGGGCAGGAACATTCACCTTTGAAAGTCACCAGAAAGAACTCTGCATTTTTCAACATCTCATTCTTTTGTTTGAGCTTCAGGTAGTATTGCCATTACAGCATTTCTTATCCTAGAAATCACTCATATAGATAACAAGCAGGATCCTTTGTCTCAGATTCCAAGCCCCCTCCTCTTTGTGAGACCAGGAACATTTCAAGTAGATGATTCCTGCAGATCATCCTTGCTTAGTTCCACTCAGGCTAAAGTTTACTCATAAACCAGACATGCCACCACCCTTCCCCATCCAGCCTGCAACACAGGTTCATCATTAGACCCTTTCTGTCTGCTCCTCCTTTGACTGGAAGGTACAGTAAGGCCAAATAAATGTATCAGTGGTCTGTAAGGAAAAACCCTTCAACCCTGCAGATGCACTGTAACCAAACTGGTGCTAAAACAAGACTATACATTTCTGAGGTAAGGTGAGGGCTTCTTTGAAGCCTAACTTCTTTTAGCTTTAGTCTCAACAAGAATATGACTTCCTCCTCTAAGTAGGCTAATTTTATGTATTTTATTAAAATATTCCCCATTTTTAAGCCAGAAATAATTCATGATTTATGTTTAGTGTCATCTGGAACAGACAAAAACTACTAGAAAAATACTTCTCTTGATTTTAGAGTCCTATTTTTCCAACAGTATGTTTTGGTTTAGTTGATTCAGAATCAAGACGACAAGCAGCCCAAGGCATTTGTCTTGACTTGGAACATCCTGGGTAAGACACAGATCCACTGTAACCTTCGTCTATGGCTGTGGGCTACTTAACCTTTTTCTAATCAGTATGCGTTGCCAATAACACATCCACACGGTGGGTAAAACAAGGAGATGGGTCAGCAGGAGTTATGACATTCAAAACCACACAGGCTATCTCTTCTAGCAAGATGGGTACTGTTCTGTGTAGTTGTGTGAGCAACAGTCCCTAATATGCTGTGTGGGTTATGGCAAACAACTGGATCAGCTAATGCTGACAGACCATGCTATTCTCATCCCACTCCCATGGGGGCGGTCTAACTGACATGGGCAAACCAAGTGTTGGTTTATACAGCTGAGAGCTTGAGCCCCAAATCCTGGGAAGCCTGAAGCTTGCTAAGGTTTTGTACTATCTTGCAAAGTCCTTTTTCAGCCATGGTTGCTGTCCGTTTGGTAGCATGACCTGTAGTGCAGGGGAGAGGGGGGAAAAACCCACCAGCTTGGACCAGAGGACATTTAATAAAACACCTGTACTTCATCACAGAAACGCTGCTTCATTCCAGTGATGTATTTTTACTGCTGATTTTAATCAAGCATCTTACAGCTCTCAGATGAGAAAGGTGGGAAAAAACCTGTAATGCCTTTTCAAATTGCTTGTTCTCTCTCACTTGTAACTAATTACCCCACTCACACTATTAGAGCTTCCAAGTGCTTTTATGTTCGCTCGCTAACAAACGACCAAAAAAATGAAACTTGACAATTAGTCTCTAGCTATAATAATTAAGATAAATATTTTCAGAGTAAGGAACTTAACAGAACACCAAGACACAGACACTGCAAAATGCATGGGAAAGTAAAGCATCCATCAGCAAACAATTTCCTGCCGTTGAGTTCCACAATTGCATCCTAATCACTTCGTTCTTTTCTTACTCCGGTGAACATAATTAGTTATTAAACCTTTCTAATGCAGTGAGAGTTTGAGTAGCTTATAGGACCATAGGAAAGTTTTTGATGCATAAAAAACTTTTTGATACTGCACCATCACACGTGTACAGACCAGTATTTTTACATAAACAGCATGATGTAAAGTACTGTAGCAATCAGTCTTACCATTTGTTTCCTAATGTCTTATTTTCCATCATCTGCTAAACCCGGGCTGTGGTGGTAATGCACTCATTAGACCTTCTTAGTTCCTTACTCAAAAAGCTTCTGAACATGCACCCAGAATGATTAGTGCATGGTTGGTTGTGTGAGCAGCAGCCTGTGGATAGGTGAAGCATTGGCAGACCCCCTTAGCTTGGTGGGCTTACCTGGTCCTTGCTCCACACTGCACTAGCCTGCCTGTTAGTGACATGCATAGAAATAGGTGCAATTAAAACTGCCAAGGATGAGGCAAGCAGTAAAGTCCAAACTAAGCGAGAGGCACAATAAAATGGTGTGGATAGACAAGCAGACTACTTGTCAATTCAGCTCCTATACTACTATAAGCACGTATTGCAAAATCTTGCCAAGGGCATGAATAGAAAGCTTGTATCTTTGCCTCCTTCTGTCACTCTGATGAACTTCTTTCAGGCGTTTCTGACACTAAAATAACTAATAAAGAATTTGGGTCATGTGATTTATTTGGTAACAGAAAAACTACCTGCAGATTCATAGCTACAGCCCTCACCACACAGTTAGAGCCCAAAATCAGCCTTAAGGAACAAATACTTTTCTTGTTTATAGCAACGTATCACAGACAGCACAACTTGAGTTACACCAAAAGAAAAGAGACCAAAGGAAAAGAGCTCACTTCGTTCCAAGTTAGATTTGTTTGTCCATGCTTTGTCTGTATTGATTGCAAGAAGCTCATACCCTCCAATTGTATGTTTTCCTTGGCAGGAGCTGTGTCACAGATAAATCACCAAAGTACAGGCTGAACTGAATAGTACCCTTTGAGCTGTATTTTGCATCTGCTGTGATTTACTTTTGTTAACCAAGAGACAAAGGAGGTGAGAGAAGGAATTCTTCCCTAAGCTCCTCTTTCCTTCACCTTTTATCCTTTTTTTGCTGAACTGCTACTTCATTTCAGAGAGAAATGTAAGACATTCTGACTGACAACGTAGTTCTGCTTTTATATAAGATATCAGATGGCAAACATGAGGTATCTACATCATACAACTCAGTATGTGGGCACATACTCTGTCACAACTTGCATCAACACATATGAAACAGTCATGGGAAGTGAGGTCTCTCCACTTGAAGATGTGATACAAACACAGCTACCACACAATGCACTTAGAAGCAACACTGTATGCTCATTCAAGGCTTTCCACCTAAAGAGGCGGACTACAAGCTGTTTGATATTCTAATATTTACACTCAATTATCTTGAGAAATTTATTTAAAACCAGCATTATTTTGGTGTTACTTATGAGCTTGGAGTTCCTTTATAAACTCCTACTCATTCTTAATTATAATGTAAATCAGCATGTTAACATCAAGTAAGCAACAATTAACTAAACCAGCCGATACAAACACGGACAAAGTTTGGACAGAAGCAGTGGCAAAATGCCCAGGAAGTTACAAACCCTCTCAACAGCTCCGTCAACATGGGTAGGTACACAGACCTTTCAAAATAGATGCTCTGGGTAACAGCAGTTACTGCCAATGAATTTTATACAGATATTACAAAAGCAGTAAAAAGCCCATGCATCAGTACACAGACATGTCATAGATAAGAATCGTGGCTTTTTAAAATGTCAGGACTGAAAATGTACAACAGCCTATAAAACGTTGCTCAAGTCATTACACGCTAACAGTGGTGTAAATCATTTATTAAGGCAACAATGGCTGAACTAACTTTGGCAAACGAGATGCACCTATTTCCTCAACTATGTTAGTGTGCTGACAAAGACATGGCATATTAAAAGAAAATCTATGAAACACAGAACTACAAAAGCCAGTGTATAGTGATTCATCACAGTGTGCTATGATACAAGCAAGTAAAATTAAAGCTAATCCCTTCTACTGAAGGAAATGTCACAGACATGTCAGTAAATTAATATTTATAAGAAGCCCAGACAGTTTAGTGTTTTTAATGTAGGAGTAGGATTTTCTCCTAAACATCAAACAGAAATTGCATTAAAACTGCAGTTGCTTGATTGCTGCAAACCTAAATGACAGTATTTCCCAGATTTGTTTTCCATCATGTCAGCCAGATTAGCAACTGTACACAACTGGGAGATTTGCAAAATCCACCAAGTAGCCATGAATTATACATCCCGAACTCTTTAAAGTTAATGCACAATAATCTTCCTATCAAGAGCCCACTGACAGCTGCTGGTACTACTTTCCTAATATTTCTCATTACAGAGACATCTAGGAATGGAAAAACAAACAGGTATGCACAGAATCTAAAACCACACCAGTGCACATACACATTGCACATATATGTAATAACTGAGGCTTTAACGACAACATTGTTTCAAGAATTAGGCAGCAAAAACCCTGTGGCTGACCACCTTTTATAAAAAAATTAATTCTAACCTTCACCGCCTGATGTCCATAAGAATAAGGATTCATCACACACAATTAAATTAAAACACAGCACTTCACCACCTTTTATGCAAATTTTGCAAGGAATTTTGTTGTATTACATGCTATTATGGAGTTTCATTTAATTTAGCTGATGAATTACCTGATTTTGTTTTCCAGTATCCTAAGGATAACCCAGTGGAATACAGGAGCTTTTCATGGGGTAGCAAAAGTCATCTTCGATGTACTACAAAAACGGGATTGATTTATTCATTTTAAATAGGAGGCAAAGGTGATCGCCCAAAAATTGATAGTGAAAATTAATCTTGGACAAAAAAAAGAAAAAAATTAAATCCCAAAGTTAGTGATAATGCAATATTAATGCCAGTAAAGTTCACAGTAACTGTGGGAAACTGGCTGCAGCCAGTTATATTCTCCAAGAAATTCCTCTTATAAAGCAAATCAGACCCATTTCTGTAATCACTTCCATGACTCTTCAGCCTGGATAGAAATTGCAGTTAGGCCTGGAACTGCTGCTTAAAAACCCCAAGACAATAGCACTGAAGTAACTGACTGACCACCAAGAGCCTCTTAATATGCTTTTGTTTCTTGTTCCTAGAAGCTGTGTGTGCCCGAGTATATGATGAACCCAAAATCACATCTTTACAATCTTCTGAAGGGCCACTGCAGGATTCAGTGGGTTTAGCTGAATTACAGCTAGGTTCATACACCTCAGCTCAACTCCTCCTAGGCAGAAGTGAGAGATACCGGCCCACAAAATGCTTGTAGTGCAAGTAGGGCCTTCCAAAGTATCAAACCAACCAAAGTGATAATAGACAAGACCAGCAAGTGCTGGTGACAGAGTTACGTTGAAGACAAAGCTTTAGGTTCATGACTGTAATAAAACTCAAGGTTATTTTTTTAATCTAGGCTGAATCACCCACCTGAATCACCAGTCGGACACAAATATCACTCAGTAACAGCTCCCAGACCAACATTTTCACTTTGCAAGGACTGGCAGTCCAGAGGAACTTCTGTTAGGAAACAGAAGAGCTGTTTCCTAAACAAACCAGCAGTTTCTAGTTACTAGTACTACTAGCTGCATTCCTGTAAATTAATAACTATATCATACAGTGAATTTAAATGACAAAATTTAATTTCAGTGTTTTCAAGTGATATAAATATCATTAAAGTGCTTCAGTGCATCCATCCCCAGCCACAAAAATCACAAATAGTGAAATGATCCTTGCTTATTGAAGACTTAGCTTCAGCATTACGCAGCTTCCTATCCAATCAAGTAGTACAATGACCAGTCTGGAAGGTGAAAAATGGTTTCCCAGCTAGGTTTCCTAATTCAGGGTTATTGCCTGTGTGCAGGGAGGAAAGACAGAAGACACCAAAGGAAAGCAAATAAGAAAAAAGAAATCTCAAAAGTAAGGGAGAGAAGAGGAAAGCAGCAAATGGTGGAATTTGTGGGTGAACAGCCAAGTTCAACACTGACTGCAAGACACAAGATACAGCAGACTTCAGCTGTGAATTTAGCCAAGGGTTTGTATTTGAATTGCTTGAGGAGACCTACTCAATTCACTGTCATATTTAATTGAATATCTAGATGAAAAGAATCGAGAAATTAACCTTTCCCATTTGGCTCCTCTTTGAAAATGTTTTGATGAAGAGGAGAAAGTTTAATACATGAATGTCATGGCTACCTCACTGGGTTTTAAACTCATTTATTGTGCAGTCGAACTATAAAGCTAAGAGTGTTAACTAACTCCTTCAGCAAGGACTTCCCAACTCAAGTTGGAATTTTTAGAGGTAAACTTTAAAAAGGAAATCTTTGTTGACAATTTTAATACAAAAAAAGAAAACTGCTGTTTACAGTTGATACCTTGCTGTACTCATACAACATAGATTAGCTGCTATAAACCAGCACAACGCTGTAACAGCTTCATTATGATTACAATAACCAGAAGTACTCTGCAGTCAGTGTTGTCAGATGTTTCTGTGTTGATCTGACATCATTCCAGCATGTTAATTCTGCTGCACTGACTGCCAGTGGCTAACATCTACTGCCTTGGCAATTAAGCTGGCAAGGTCTCAACTCTGAACAAAAGGCAGTTACCAGATATTTTGTCAAGCTGGGAATTTTCTTACCGAAAATATGTACTTGAAAAATGTCCAGTTCTTTCTGAGGACACTCTCTGTGCCCAAATGGAAGAAGAAAACCAGCCTGAAAGAATGCTTAACAACTAGTATTTGGTGAATAAAATTATAGGGTAGCCTAAGAACTGTATTTTCTCCATAAATCCATATTTGTACTGAGCAGTCTTACTAGTCTGTGTTGAAAACTAGAGTACTTTAAGCAGTCACCCTTACAATGGTACCTAAACCCTGTAACTGGCTTAAGACCTTCTGCTATATAAAATAAACAGGTTACCATTAATATGCTAACAAAGTTAAAAGAAAGGGAAATAAAATACAGGTAAGACTGGAGAAATTCCAGAGAGAATGACAGTTTGCTGAAGGTCAGAGCCATGAGTGAGACACCAATCTCCGGAATTGCAAAACTAACACAGAAGTGATGCCTTCCTCCCATCCTCAGGAAGAAACACAATTGAGTGAGGCCTCCGTCCAATTTCCAACTCTTAGTTATTTACATGAAGCAGGATTTTTTAAACAAGAACACAAAACTAGCTTGAATCAAATGGAAGTCCCATAGCAAACCTGCAGAACCCACAGCGCTCTTGTGGATGGTAGGAGATGCACACATCTGCCAGAAAACTGACCAAGTGGATGCGTGTGTATGCAGCTAAACCTAATGAGCATTCCCAAACTAAGAAACTATGTCCAATAGGTAGGAAAACAAAGGTACAAGCAGTCAGATCATTTCAGATGTGCTGGCATTCTTTAAATTTTATGTTCCAGAGAAGCACTGATTTCACTAATGAGGTTTGGGCTAGTAGAAATTGCAAGGATGTGAAATCTGTACCTCGATGACAGTGAAAGAGTGTAGCATGTCTGTTTGACTTACACAAAAATTACATATATTCTATTTAATTGCATAACAATGTTTCCATTTGCCTTTGTTGAGAAATAATAAGTTCTATTCATTAATGATGAATGACCTGAAGGGATAAGTTCACATTAAAAGAAAAAGCGGCATCTCTACTCAGTCATGCACACAAAACAGTGTTATATTAGCATAGGTTAAGATCACTAATACAAATTGCTTTGATAAAACAAAGTGAAAATTAAAGGTGAAGCACTGTAGCAATCTAAAGCAAAAAAAAACAATTGCAAGGAAATGTATAAATAGCATCCAAACTCATTGCTTTATGAGGCTAAAAGAGATAGCTAAGAAAAATATCTAAGGACAGAAGAGATCAACCATTTGTAGTTGTTACAGATCAGAGCTGAGTAACCTTCCCTGGCAAGCTGGGAATCCACACACAAAGCAGACAGCTTACTGAAGAAGGAAATACAAAGAATATTTGCATTCCAGGTCTCAGAACTCCTACAAGCTGTATGCTTCATTCTAAAACACTCAGGCTACTGGGCAGTTGCTCTACTCAGGCTATTTAAAGATACACCAACTTATTCAAATACTTGACTGCAGTTTTTCCAGTTCCCATGACAAACAAAAGCAGCTAAAACCATGCAGTATCAGCTTCCAGAAGTGTGTGCTTCCACATTCGCAAAAGGTTGTGGAAGTACCTATAATCTTGTATTAACTGAAGCACAGTAAATACAGACATTAACTAGCTTGTTTCCTAGTCCTTTCAGTTCATAAGTTTAATAAGGATCACAGTAAAATAGTACGAGTTTGTTGGGCTTAATTTGGTCTTTAAACACTAAAAAATGCTTCAGCCTCTTCTTTCAAAAAGATTAAAAAGGTGAAAGCAGGAAGAATTTGGTTATTCAGACACTTCTGAAAAAAAAAACATTTGCCCTGCCATATTGTTTCCCTTTTTATGGTGTTGCTCTCATCCCTTTTTCGTGTATCACTGAAGCTCTTCTGATATAGAAAATTTATTACAATCCTGCTGTAAAGAAGTAGAAGCAATTTCTTAGAGCCACATAGTTTTACATTTATCTTTAAGGTGCATGAAGGGAGATTAACTCCAACCATATTCCCAAAACTCTGATCTCTTGCTAATTTCAAGCAACTTCTTGCTTTTTCTAAGAAATATTGAGGGGGATGTGCTAGAAAAAACCTAAACAAGAAAGAGTGTTAGGATTCTGAGAGAGTACAACAGAGCAGTATTAAAATAAAGGGAAAAAAGGTACATTTATTTCAATATTTGCCTACTTTTACAAACCTACAGATCAGATCCCTAGAAATTTGGCAATTACAGTAAACTGGTTAATCCAGTTCAGTGACAGCTTGACTTCAGAGTTCCAAACACTGCAGTTTGTTACTAGCAGAGACACAAACAGGAGAGCAAAGATGTCTTTGAAAGGCCAAATTAACCAACCAAATACAACAGTGGTAGTATTGAAGAGTACAGCACATGCTAGGAAGCCTAGCAATGAAACATGCTGACACCAAATAAATTTTGTGAGTGGGATGAACACAGAAACACTGGCAAGGAAAAGCGCTCGAGAGCCCCACATTTCCCCCTTAAACAGAAGCAGCAGTGCCAAGTGTGAACTGGCAATGAGCATGTGCCAAGGTGCAGGTAGAGCTAAACCCAGAGAACTGTCAGAATCCCTGGCAGTAGTGCCTGAATCCTTGTATCTATCCCTCTTGGTGTATGTGTTCCATGTGGCTGCTGTGATAACTTGCCTTGATAAACATCTGAAGGTATGAAGTAGCAATGGACTAATTGATATTAAATGTTTTTGATGACTGATTTAGTGACTGAAAAGAGCTTTCTTTGTGGCAAGTCAGAGGAAAAACAATCAGGGAAAAAAATATACACAAGCAAGAAAACAAGGAAAATAAGGCTAACAGTGAAGAAAGCACACACTGAGTCTGTCCTACACAGCTACCGCTAGGTCAGGAAAGGAAATAGGTGATTAATAGAAGAGAACTAAACAGGTAAACAATTCACACACGTCTGCACCATGCTATTGTTCCTGCTATTCATGTTGATAGTAGGATTAACTCACATGCCTGGTAAGATTAGTAAGTGTGCAGCTGCATTGCTTTTAATGTTTATATCTTTATCAGTATACAGCTAATATAACTATTTAATCAATTTTTTATATAACTCTTCTCCTTGTGCTCCCAAAACAGACAGAAACAAAATGAGAACAGAAGAGGTCAGAAAACCTAACAGTGGCATAGCATTTGAAAGTGTGGGTACCTCGTGCTGCACTCTTGATCTCTTTGGTCTCAGATGTAGTTGATGTATTGTGCCTTACAGAACCTTTTTGTTGAAGCACACTGCTCATTACAGCTCAAACTCACAGGCAGAATGGGGAGTAAGACCACATGGGAAACCACAATGGGGTAAAAAAGCTGGCAGATCTAATTTTAGCTCTGCCAGCCTGAGCAGTGTCCTCCTAACAAGCAGCAAGTGTGATAAAACTGATGAACAAGCCTAACTGTCAGAAATACAGAAGCAAATACTCTGTCACCCAAGTCCTATTTGCATCTTAAATATTTATAATCTTCAGACTTAGGAGACAGAATATGGCTGCACATCTGTTCTTTTAATCTAAATGCCTGCTTTTTAATGTAAGCAGCTAAGCAACCGAAATACAGTCACGACACTTCTGCGGGACTTTGCAAGCCAGCTTCCAGTCTGACTCCATCATTAGAAGGCTGTGGCAGACCATGAATGTTCAGATGCTAGTCTTCTCTCTCATTATATTATTCCTCCTGAATGATTCAGAAATGCCTCTGGTTTCTGTGCCATCGAAAATGCAGCTAAGGACTGATGAGGTCAAAAGCACTGGTCTCAAAAAACCTCAGCTTGACTAGTTATTTATTAGAAAAAGAAAATATATGTCATATAAGTACCTTGGAAACCAGCAAGATATTTTGATTTACAGTCACAACAGTGTCACAGGCCACGGGTGCTTCTCAGATCTCAAAATATGTGCCAGAAATGAAATGGATCCTGTAAGTATAGTATCAGATATAATGACACCGTATCAGCCTTGCAGAACTGCACAAAAATACACTTGTCTGTGACTTGCTAGAATAATTGTAATGAATGAACAAATAATATTTTACTTAACGTCAAGAATATGTAATCACCCTGAGTATGCTGAAAGAACATTTGCAAAGCTTCTATATATTAAACTGCTCATATAATGCTAACATGTCTCCATGATAGAATAAAACAAGCTGTTAGCCCCTCAGGGCCTCATCTAAGTCTTACTTTTTTGGTCCCTTAGAAAGGGAGATGGAGTTTTCCATGTGTCCAGAGGCCACCCAGGTACTAAAAGAAAGCACAGAAGCAAATATACTTGACTGAATCCATGCTATTAACTTACATTGATTAATTGTACCAGAGTTTTATTAACATAAAGTGAATGTTATGTTATTAAATAAAATTTAACTGTTCACAAAAATGTCCATAATTTTTTGTAAATTTTGGTAAAGCTACAGCATGTTTTCTTAGAGTTGGTATACGCATAACCTTATTATTAAAAAAACCCCTAACAGTTTCTCTGTTAGCCATGCACAGCTCTATAGGAGGGCAATAGGAAATTAGATTGTCCAAGAACTACAGAATTTCACTGTGGATGTCAATTAAAAGAAATCACTAAAGCCACAGTGGTTTAAATCAATAAGAGAGTAAAAGTCCACATTAAGGTAGGATCAAAACCTATGGTTAAGGCCACAATAAATCTTGCGATTACTCTGCTGCGTTCAGTGGTGTTGAGACCTACAAGTTGTAGTACCTTTCCTGGGGAAAGTCACAATATAACCTTATTTTCATGACAAGTTGTTTAAGAGTATGACTGAGCTTTCTTTAGGTCTCTGCCATTTACAGTTTTCAAGGGCAGATTTTAATTGTATGTGTGTCAATCAGAAACCCATCCAATTGTCACGGAAACACACAGTCATTCCACTGAAGAGTCAAATGATTAACTTGGCTGCTGCAACTAAAGTTTTATTGCTGCAATTTACTGAAAAAGGCTGGTTTGCATATATTAAACTGAATGGAACCACAGTAATGGCCAAGCTGCTGGACACAGTGCTCTGCCAAGACTTGAAACGGATTTGATACTTCAATTCTTTGTAGTAAACATGCATTATTCTGATTGTATTTAAACCCGCAGGATGTTACAGGGAATACTTCAATTCTGTAAGACTCCCATGTTTTTGTCCACCCTCAAACATGACTAATTAGGTTAACTGGGTCAATTGAGAATTTAAGGCATAAGCAAGGCTTATCATGCTTAATATACTGCTTTGACAAGTAATGCGACTCTTATAATAGCAATTAATGTGATACCCGTATCTCTTTGACAGGTGATTTTCAAAGCTGTTACAACAGTGAGGTCAGAATTGCTTTTCCAAATCAAGAAACCCACTTCCTTGGCTACCATTCCTCAAAAATCTGCCTTGTGATCTGTAATTACGCTGTTCCCATGAGAGGATCTGTGCTGCCTCCAAGGCAGTGCAATGCTACCAGCACTGTCTTGCAGACTGGGAGATGAAGAGAAACTTCAGGTTCTTTATTTCACCAGGTTCTTTATTTAGGTAACTAAATCCTCATTGATTGCTGAGGAGCTAGAACTAACTCATCTGAAATAAAACAGAAAACCAAGTAACAGAGTACTTACAGGAAGCATATAAGCTTCCTTATAGGTCTTCCCAAAACTTCCTATTTTCTTCTTTCTTTTTTTCTAGGTCTTTCAGTTCTGATGTTGCTGCCCTGAACTCCAAGCCATTCTCCCTCTTCTTACAAACCCATGCACATAGGTTATGTCTCCTCTTTGGCTACCCATGATTTGCCTGGGTTATCTGGTCTTTTCATTAATATTGTGAATAAATTACAGAAAGAGCATATACCGTTCAAAACCTGATGAGCACGTACTAGTCAGCAACTGAAATTATAAAAGCCATGTTCCTTACCTATACATAATTCACCATGCAGCCCATACAGAAAGGCAGGCCATGTTCCTTACTACACATAGTCTATGTGTCTGCCTGCTGCAATAACACGTGAACCTTCAAACCCTAAACAAATGTTTCAGCGCCTGAAAAGAGATGTGTAAAGTTTTGGCTATCCAAAGCCAAGCTTTTTAATAGCCTCCAGCTACTGACACTTTTTTAAGCAATTCAAAGCACAACTGTCAGGAGAATGCTTGGTCCTTAATATCTGTAATGACATGATCATGCAAGAAGAAATTATTTAGACTGACTCTGACTGCGAGCTCAGTTTCAGGAGCTGCCTGTTGTAATAAGCATATATATTAATTTATATGCATATGTAATCTGGATACAATGGAGACACGAAGCAATACATGTCTAAAAGGGTGGCATCCAACCC
>JANHGB010010202.1:71362-82019 GCA_026283785.1 Coracopsis vasa | reverse complement strand
AAAACTGTAGAGAAGACTGATGAACTGGCAAATAGCATCTCCAGATTCCAGCTTTATTGAACTGAGAGCATGAAACATATTAGTCCCTTTTAATCCCTTTCTGAAATCTATCGGTCAGTTATGCCAGAAGCAAAAAGACCAAGTAAAATGATCTGACATCTTGCTACATTCCAAACTGGCAATTCGGAAAGATAATTAACTCACTGAATTCTTTGTCACAGCTTTTTTCCCAACCTGCGAAGGCTGCTGTCAGCAAAGTCAACTCTACAGTCTGAAATCCCTAAGAAAATCCAAAATACTGTCTAATGTTTAATATACAAAAAGCAGAGGAAATCTTTTATAATTCCATTAATCAGTAAGAAGTTAATGAAATACCACTATTAACATCATAGTGCAAATATTTTACATTTATAGAGCTTTTTCAGTCTAAGACTTCAATGTGTTTTCCAGGGGAAGTAAAGTTCTCACCAGCAATTGCTATTGAAGATACACCATAATGTATCCAAGCTAAATACACAGCAAAACCTGGGATTAGAAATCACTTTTTACTTTCATACCCATACCCTTTGATCACCATGCTGACTCCTAAGGATGGAGTAGCTCAAAAGGGAACTGAAAATATTCCATTAAATTTCAAACCTGTAGATAACAGGACATACATATTTCCACATGCATTTATGATTTCCTGCACACAGAACCTGGTACATTCAAACGTCTTTGAAGTAACTTTCAGAGCCTCTGTGAAAATTTAGCAACTATAGTCCTCATGAACTGTAGTTTCAATGCAGCAAGTGCCAAGAGACTGAAGCAGTACCTAAGCTTGCTGCAGGCACTGGCTGAACAGTGAAACTGAATCTGGAGGGTTTAACTTCTTCATTTTTCGTGTAACTACAGCAGATATTAATGTGTTTAAGCCTGTACGTTTAAGTATGCTTCAAATCATAATGGAACAGCAGAAATTTTATGTAATTTTAGAAAAGGAACAAGGGTTTTCATGCAGTTTCTTTGTATCTTTAAATTCAGCAATTCCACTTCAACGTACAGAATATTCTTTTTAATTTATACACTAACCCCACTGATTTTTCATATCAGAGAAAGGAAAAAGACCACATCAGCTCATGCACTGTAAAATCATACAACCTTAATTAGCTATAAAAGAATTAAACTATCCAGGCAGAAACTATCCAGGTTACCTCTGGAAAACTAGGACTTGAAGGAAAGGATGAAGATTTCGTTTATGGGAACAACATAACACAGCAGCATATAGCTAGATCAAAAACTAGATCAAATACATTATCCAGTGCAGAAATAGCCATGGGCTGGGTTGTGGGGCTGGTTAGTTCAGGGTTTCTTTGGGGATGGGGGCAGTGTTTCTTCAGGGTTTTTTGGTCTGAGGTTTGACCTGAAAGAGTGACAGAGCAGTTTCATTCTTACCCTGAGCACACACTGCAGCAGTCAGAGCCAGTGGATGAAGAACAGTCTGCTGTGCTGCTCTTCACAAGTCCGTCAGCCACAGTATTTCCCCTCTGCTGATACACCACCAGTACTTTGTGTTATAAAACTATCTTGCATTCATTTCATTCAAAATGACCCTTTTTGTGTGTGTGCATCCAGTGTACACATAAGGGTTTGATGAAACAACAGCAGTGATAAACATCAACCCACGTACATAACCCAGGCAGTTGTTACTCAAGGAACAGATACAGTCACTTTCAGTTACAGAAGTGAAATGTTGGAGCAAAATAAAAGCAACCAGAACTGTCAAGCTGTATCTGAAACTGTGGGACTTGTAAAAATCACAGCTATACGAAAATCATTCAACTAATTTTAGGGGGTAGAGGAATACTTTTTCTTGATTTAGAGAAAAATATCCCCAAGTGAGTATCTGATCATTTTATATTTCCATTTCATTAAAGAGGATACAGTTAAATCAAATGAGGTAAACTGGCTACAGCGTTCATCTTGAATCATATCTAGTCATATAAGTTACTCAGTCACAACCCTGAAATTTCATTCCCTGCCATAGCTCTATTTTTACATCTATAGTAAAATTGCATAACTTTCACATTATTCCACCTCTATGTAAAACAGCTCTTCTGAGTCCAATTGAGAAAGAAACCAGATCATTAAAAAAATTCTCTTTATCAGAAACACATGAACAAAGCTAAAAATGATATTCTAAGTGCCCTGTTTCCTTTCAGTTTATTATACCAATTTACTCAGAATCACTCACCATCAGCAGCCCTTGGACTTAAATTTCTCCACTCTTTATTAATACTGCCCAGGACAATGGGTACTAGTGAAGACTCTTGTTACACACAGAGCTATTCCCTTTTGTACTTGAAATCTATAAATAAATGCATAACTATCATAAAGTTACTCTGAAGAACAAAGTTATGACAGTTCATGTGTTCTATTAAATAATGAGGAAAGAAGGGATGCAGAACTGCACCCTGTACTCACGCCATTAGTCCTGCTGGAGCTGCGAACGCTGGCCGCATGAGTGCTACTGCCCTGAAGCCACAGTTTCGGGGGTGTGAAATTTCATGCTACAATATCTAAAAATATGTAGAAGCTGGAACAAACTCAACATCAGTGCAAGTCCCCTGAAGTATAAGACTGGCCTTAAATATTTCAGCTATTCCAGTACTCTGGAATCCTACTCTCTAACAGTGACCAATAGCTGATGCCAAGGAAAAGTACAAACAGTAGTACTTTCTCAGGATAATGTTACATACAGAAGGAACGTAGGCTGCCATCCTGGATAATGAATCTATATGTTCTGCTACAGCAGAAGCATTGATAGTACAGCCCAAATACTACAGAACTGCACAGGGAGAGTTTTCTGAACTCCTTGCAACATGGTGCAATACAGGAGTTTGCTGTTAGATCCCTGAACATTTCCATGTTTCCATGTTTTCAGTCAAAAGATCTCTTTTGCAAGGAAAGGGAGGGAATTACAGAATCCATAATGGACTGAAAATTACAAATTTGGGGGATGATTCTGAACACTTGAGCATGGAAGGTATTAGGTTTCTGCATATTCCCTCTACTGCATTATACTACTTTTCTCATGGAGAAAAAATGGCAAAGTTTTGGATTTATCCCTCCTCAGCTCCAATACAAAAATATGCCTCTTTTTTTCCTCTTACTCTTCTTCTCAGTATTGTGTCATAAGCTCCCATGACAACCTGAGAAGCACAGAGCTTTCAAAGAGAAACTTGAGGCACATTTTGGAGTATACAGTATTTTTAGTAAGCTAAACAGAGCTGAGCCATATGGTCCTACATTTTAATGTGATGTAATCGAAAACTACTTCTTATTTTTATTTTTTACAGGCTAAGACAGCCCTCATCTTTACAGTATTTTGCACTTCAGATGGGTCTTCCAAGGCAGTCTGTTTTGCCTGCAACCAGCTTCTGATAATTTGTTCTGGATGTTCTCCAGGACAAGAAAAAAATCAGTGCACTGCAATCTCAGGCATCACCTGGGACTTTCATGAGGCAATAGGAACAAAGTTCTACACATATCCCTGACTACTACATGCTTCACCATAGGTGGAACTAATCTAAGCCTCTGTAATATGGCTCTGTATTGAAATTACTCCTTCTGCTTAATTAAACACAGTTGACACAGACATTAAGTTTTGCTCTCAACTCCCAGCCTTCACGGTAAATTCAAAATATTAAATATTGTTGGTCATAAACTCCTGTCTTTAAGACCTAAATGCAGTTCTGGCCCATGAGCAGTCATCAGAGGTGCTACATAAAGAAAAACAAATCCAAACCAAATGACAAAATTCCCCCATAAAATTCACTCAGCACCTTCTTGGGCACTCGATAACAATTTCAAATCTTTGTACCTATTTTAAAACCTTTCAGACATTTAAAGATGACTGAAAGGAGATTAAAAAAGAAAATCTCATCATTATTTTGGTGTGCTAAATCACCTGGTTTTTTGATATATGTAATATATGTCCATCTGAGGCAGTGTCCAAGTGGTCCAAGCAGGTAAATGCTTGAAAACTATAAAATTCTGTTCCATTTTGCCTGTCATTTAAACCTCTGCTTGCTACCTGTTTATTCTGTCTCTCTAAAATTGGGGTAATTCAGAAATTTAATGCAATGGTCCTTGTGAAGTCTTGTTTGATAGACAGCACACTCTGAAGGTCCTAAGCCCTCCAAATACCATTTAACCACTAGAATTGTCTAGTAGTGAATAAGCTACTGCTATAGAAACAGGCAGGAAATGCCTGAAGCAGAATTCTACTTGTTTGGATTGTTTAACAGAGAGATTTAATTGACCCACCAGTAGGTTATTTTGCTGATCTCACTGCCTGTACTCCAGTTCTGCTCACAGATGAATCAATGATGTTCAAATCTTGTTACCTGCCTCTGTGGCTTCAGAACATCTGACTGTGCAAATTATTATTTTATCCCTTTTCATTTGGTAGGCTAGCTGAGTTATGCACAATATTGTCATAAAGAGATATTATCTCCTCTTTTAGCAATTCAATACACCTTGTAATTAAGAATTATTTATTAATATAGTTGTACCTATCAAGCCATTAACCCCACACAACACAAATGAAATTAGATCTGCCAGAAACCCTGTTAGGATACGGTAGGATCAAGATTAAAAACCCCTTCTAGCTAATCTAAGGCTTCTATTTTATGGTGGTCACTTAACATTTCTTGGGCAAACTGACATGAGGAATGTCAGCACGTAAGAGCAAGCAACCCACCTGAGAAACTGGAAGAATGTCAAGCCTTTCTTTGGGCCTGAAATTGCCCCAGCTCTGGAATCACCCAGCAGTATATGGTAGCAGGCAGGGCAGCACTGGGGGCCATTACCTGCTCTGGGTCACACATGCCCTCTCCTGGCAGATCCAAGCAATATTCCAGGGTGGCTGATGCCTGCCTGGATGAAGAAAAACTAGTCCTTCTACTAGTAGTATCAATGCACATTACTAGAGGATTTTTAGTATTACTTTTAGTAACAGTAGTAAACATTCATGTATGATGAACTGTTCTTAATGCTGCAGAAAATGCACTGGACATGTTTACTCCAAATAACCTGGCATTTTTCAAATAGGTCTGGCCTTAGAGTACATAAGGGAAAATCACGGGACACGTGGGAGATACCAGACTTAGACATCAAGATGTCAATTAGAGAACCAAGACAGAGGAAAAAGCCCCCAGAATATAAAACTCTGTCTTGGTTTTGATATTTTTAGTTAATGATGGGCATTACTCCATGGGGTTCATATCCCCACCATGCTGAACAAGCAAAGGAAGGCTTTCTATTATTTAATTCAGTATCCATTTAGCTCAACTGCACGACTGTCTCCATAAAATTCACGTTACTGTCTTTCTCCATAAAATTCTGCCACTCATGAGCAGACAGAAAAGAAAAAGCAGGCTGGGACAGAAAGGATGTTGTTTAATATTAAACAGCAGAGGTTTAATCGATTAGTGCCTTGAAGTAGGCTCCACAGAGCAGCCCAGTAAATCTGGGTAGAGCTGCTTTGAAACTACCCTCCTTTGAAAAATGGATTTACAGAGTGTCAGCAGAACTTGCACTGGTTTTTTTAACCTTATAATTACAGCAGGTTTAGGGTAATTGCCTCTAAATGTTTTATGGGAATTTTAATGCAATTTAATTGTTCTCAGTAGTTTTCATATTTCCACTTCCTTAAGCTTGAATCCTGAATATTAAAAATAGGTTGCGATTATGGAATAGAAATAGGTGCTAAGGAAAGAGAAATTGATACAGGTAAATAAGTGCTACCTGATATTAAAAGTAATTGTCCCATCACTGCTAGGAAATATCCAAGGCAAAGAGATAAAACTGGCTTGTGAAATATTAGACTTAGAGACAATCCTATGAAGATACCTCCTAGGAGGAATAAAGGAATTAAAGTCCTCAGACAAAGGTCAGATGCTTTTGTGTCTCCTTCTGATCATACGGCTGGATAAAACGCTTTTTAGTGCCAAAACTGGTGCAAGTCTACTCTAATCTGATAATGAAGTCTTAATACCCAGAACTGATACCTTTGCTTGAGTCAAGAAGCAGGATATAGGCAGAACAACCTCTGTCTGGACTAACCAGGAAGGAGTGGCTTTGAGGTTTCTAAGATTTCTCTGAAGATGAAAGCAGACGCTTTAGCAAAGAGATTCAAGCAAAGATTTTTAAAGATCTCCACAAGTGGAAGTACAAGAGAAAGAGCAAAATACGAATACCCATTTTAAGAATAACAGAAAAATATTCATTTATTTCTGTACTGCTTGAACTACTCTGCAATATTTTAAGCTGTATTTTCTTCTTTCAGGTACAAGACTTCTACCAATCACAGTTCCTTAACAGATCTTAAACAACCTCAAGTGTACTTTTGTCCCTCTTTTTCCCCCTCTCCTGCACCCTTTCCACATTTTCCTAAAGACATTGCCCATGCTTGCACATTTCCCCATATGGAATTACAGCAAGTAAACACAAATGAGAAATTAATCCACTCCTGCAGGAGTACATACTGCTCTCGGATCAGTAGGACAGGAACTGGTTCCTGGCAGATGCTGGATGTTCACACAGCAAGTACCACTGTTAACATACAATAATGCTTCAGTATGAGTTTTTAAAGTGCTACTACTTATTTCCAACCAGCACAATTCCGTGTCCCTTTTTAATTCCTTTTACTTTCTTATAGAGCAGCAGAACTAACTCCATAACACTCTGGTTAGGGGAGATTGCTTGTTTCAGACACTTCTCATTCTGTACCACTCATCCATTTCATGAAATCACTGGAGGGTCACAATCCTTTCCCTAGCTTATTTTCCCCAAGAAAAAATGAAAATGACAACATGTTTCCTGACTCATCTGTTCCCCATTGGTGCAGAGCTCTATGGCTAAAATATTCATCAGAGCCAAAATCTTGGGCATGATTGAACTTTAAACAAGCTAAACATCAATTGTTTTGATTTATAGACCCAGGAGACCAAATCAATCACAGAAGACTAAAGTAAAATTAATTTGCCATTCAGAGCTGCCTATAAGACATGCCTAGCCTGAAAAATATAAAAAATCAGTATTAAATAGGTTGTGTCATTGCTTCCATTGGACACAATAGCTTAAAAATCTGTCTTCCTAGTGGTCATATAACCAGAATGTCCCTTGCTCCATCCAGGATTTCCTGCCTCCCCATGACACACTATCGAGTACTACTTAGATGAACACTGAATATCGATCATCTCAAGCTGTACCAGATTTATATCTCTATAACTGGACTAACTGACTATCTCTGGCATCTGTTTGGGAGGCACAGCATAAGGGAAGTTCATCAGTTCAAACCTCACTTATAAATAGATAGTGCAGATGCCTTTCAGAGCAGATATTGTAGCCTATTTTCCATTTGAGAACTTCACATCTTTCAGGTAATGCACATACATAAATACAGAACATTAACATAACAGTTTATGAGATGCAATCTGGTATATTTTACGCTATACAAGAATTTGTAGGTTTATGACAGCATCAAAATGGTTGTTAGATTGAGCTGCAGGTTAACTCATAGGGCCTGATTTTCCTGTGATACACTGGATGTTAAGTTCATGTGGCATATAGATCAAAAGGGAAACTGTTAAGGAGTAACCACTGTCAGGCAACATGCAGTGCAGTACAACTGGCAATCCTCCCATTAGCAAATGGAGGGCTGTCTATCATCACTCATGCGAGCAGTATCCAGCTTTCAGCCAGAGAGACAGGTCCCTACACCATAAATGGCAACTTCACTTCCCAAAACTAAATTGTCTCATAAATTCCAGTCACTCAATATTGTAATTGTATGGCTTAGATTGTGGCTACATGGAATGAAGTAAGCAGGAAGAGAGGGCAAGTGGTATAAGGTAAATTTCCCTTTCATACTGAAATCTTTTTGTGATGAATAATGGACCCTGAAAGGAAGGACAACTGTTGATGAATCAGTGATAGAATAAAAACTTAATCACTTGCTGAGGTCATTTAGTCTGTCAGTACTAAGAGATTTGAAAGCTTCTAATTTAGCTCTTCACAAAAGAAGCTCCCTGCTGTTAACAAGTTCACAATCAATTTTCAGCTTCAATTTGAAATCAACATCACTACTATAGCTCAATACTTCTCTATGAGGTACTAAGTCAAACACAAAACTCAAATTCTGGGCAGAGAGCATCACCAACTATTTACAATTTGGGCAATTTCTTTGTATAAATCATAAATTAAAGTACATATCTCAATCTGGCAACTTAAGTCTGATTACAGAAATGTTTTATGTTTATGCACTCTGTGGAATTCCGCTCCAAACATCTCCATCAATCTAAACCAAATACCCAGTTTACAGATATTATTTTAGGTGCCTTTTGCTTCTGTTTTAGTAGGTGTAATGAGAACAGTGGTCATAATGATATTTATAAAGAAAAACCATATAGCTAGGTTTCTGCAATGACACAGAATGCAATCAATCTGCTAACACTTGACACCTGATAAGTTCACAGTGTCCATAAAATGCATTACTATGTGTATGTGCTAGAAACATCCATATTCCTGGCTCCTTACTTTCCTATAAAGCAGGAGAGTGGAATTGCTCTCCTGAGATTCATAAACAGATTTTGATTTCATCCAGGAAAACCTCCATCTTCCTCTTTGCAACAGAAAGTTCTCCCACCTCAACCTGTTCTTTGCAGCTTCAATACAACAGTATGATTGACGATGGCTTTGCAGATAGTGCAGTAAGTTTACATCACTAGACACACACATCAAAAAAAAACCCCAAAGCCACAGCAAATAAGATTTTCTGAGAGGTATTTATAGCCTGTAAGACAAAAGAAATTAATATCCATTTATATTAAAAAAGTATCTTTTCCTTCTTATGGGTTCCATAAAAGATACTTTATTTCAGGTCATATATTCTATGCTTACATATAATGACAGTTCCATAAGCCCTGACTCAAAGAGAATAGCTTCTACCAGCCGAAGAAATCAGCCCTGCCTATGCTCTGGGAGATTTGCCAAAGCAAAACAAGCTCCATGGTAAAGGTTGTTAGGAATAAGAGACATTCTTTATGCTGTGCTAAGTACAGAGACTAATCCACTTCTTTTGGTAGGAAGTATGCAGGTAGGGAATGAGCAAGCATTGGCTCCAGACTCTTCCACTCCTGCTTTTCAAAGTATATTCAGGGAGTCATCCATTTTGACCTGCTTTTCTTTGGGTTTTGATGTCATGCACTACAAACCCCAGCATTATGCTTAGTACGACAAATCTATTGTACTGTGCTGGAAATCCTCTCTAATAGTGTGGGGGATGCTAGCAGTAAGGGCAGTAAGTCAGTTGGCTGCTGTTATCATCAATCAAGCATGAAGGCTCTGCTATTCTGCAGCCTGAATTCTTTATCTAACTGATTAGTCATACAGGCCAACTGTATTACAGTATTGCTTCCTAACTCCTGTTATAGAACTCCTCCATTTGGAATATTAAAAAACCCAGCTGATGAGCCCAGTGTTGTATGAAACATGTTTTGGAGAGGAAGGAGAGGAAGCAAGGCAGCAGAGGACAGAGAGGAAGATACGCAATCCCCTTATCACCACAGATCTTTATTCAAAAAGGAAGTGAGTGAAAGCTTGCAAATCAATTCAAAAGCAAATAAAGCCAGAAGAGGCCACCAAGACAAACACCAGAAAGCTATTTTAAGGTGCAGAGTGAATTAAATATGCAAAGAAATTAAGCATAGCAAAGAAAAAAACCTTACTGGCAGAATTAGCACTTCTTTTCCTGTTTGTCAGACAACCGAGCAAGGCGGTTCAGTAGAAAAGTATCAGTAACATTTAAGTTGAATTTGCTTTTTGGTATGCTCAGGGAGGTTTTCTATTTCAATAGCCCTCCTAAGGAAAAGAAACAGGCCCCTTAAAAAACATTCCCGTTATTTTCTCTATCACGTTCTCAACTGTTCCCCATAGAGACCTTGTGTCAAAGGTGGCCTTTTTTGCCTTCACAGAAAAGTTACTACTCAGCTATTTCTCCCATCCAAGAAAAAGAAAAACACCTTGCTCAAGAATCCGATTTCTGGCCTGTAATCTATTTCACTCCTTTCCCATACACCCCTACACATGCCTGCTTGCCAGGAAAGCATTAATTCAGGGACTTGACAAGAAGCTATCATATTTTAGCCCAGAATCACCCTTCTTTCTGCTTCTTTGACCTACACAAACCTCTTTCATATGCTCATGCAGCTTCTACCACATTTTTCTTTTTCCGCTGGAAGTCACACTTGGTTACAAAAGCCTTTGAACATAACAAAGTCCGAACGTATCACAGCCACCAACTTAATCTAAAAGGATGAGCATGATCTCCACATTGTACAGTAGACAGGTGCTAACATAAGATGCTTTACCCATAAATGTCTACCTTTGGATAATTGTGTCTCACCTTACACCCTTGCCAAGCAAAATTTTTTGATTTTGACTTACATCCATCTTATCCTAGAAGCAGAATTACCAATCCAGAGATGCCTGTTTCCTTTTTCCCCAGCATCTGGCATCACTCTCCTGCTTTAGGGCTTTCGCATACCCTGTAAGTCCTAGTCACTTTTCCATAAACAGTTGTACCCAAAGTGACTCCCAACCAGCTTTTCTC
>JANHGB010010202.1:31274-71308 GCA_026283785.1 Coracopsis vasa | reverse complement strand
GCTGTTTAAAATATTCCGTTCTCACCGTACCTGCTGGTTTCAATATTCAGACGTTAAAGCACTGCTGAGCAGGAACCCACTGGGATTTCAGAGCAGAATGTAAAGAGGAATTACTTAGGGAGAAAAAAAAACCCTGCCTGCAATGACGGAGTCCTGCAGTCAGAAAATGCTCCAGTTGCAAAGCCCTCACCCATCAAATGCTGAGGATACAAGAGAAACAAGAAAAAACACACAGGCCTGTCCCTCCATCCTGGTCAGAAAAACCTACAAAATACATATTCACAGAATTGATTGTGGTATGTGCCAGATAAATAAAACCAAGTCCAATTAAAATCACTATCAATATGCAAGACAAATAAAACCAGCATGCTCTGTACATGGATATTCTGCAGTAGATTGCTTTGCTGTCTTCTATCGTATATCAATACGGATAAAGACAACTGCAAAACAGAAATAGGAATATTTTGTACTTTAGATTCTTAATGTAACAGGAGCTGACTTTTTTCAGTTTAATATATGTCCAACCAGAACAGTCACCACAGCGAGGTTTTTCTCTAGTAAGCTTCTTGGGAAAGGACTGGCTTAATTTTCCTCATTTGTACTGTGCCAAGCACAGTATGGTCTTAGTCCCAAACCAGGCCTCCAGGCACTATCACACATAGTCTCCAAACAAGCAAGTTGACATGCTCAACGCAAGATTCCTCAGTTTTAGTAGGCAGCTTGAAAGATGTGAGGATAAAGCACTGCAACCGTGGTAAACATGACTTGATTGTACTTTTAAAATAAAGCTGCTTACTCCTGCTTTTTACTGCTTACTCCTCCATTCCCTCTCCCGCTTCTGTTACTACCTCTTCCTGGAGATATAGTTTACAGTTATTATTTGTTCCACAAGGTGCTTAGCTTACCCCAGCAACAGCATAAAATAAGAACTATGTGAACTATGAACAGTGGGACAGAGGGTTAAAATGACCCTTGTTCTTTCCTTTCCTTTCTTTTTTTTTTTTTTTTTTGCTAGTATTGCTGAATAAAAAGGCTGAAACATTCGTTTTTCAGCCAGTAATTACAGAATAACTGTCAGACATAACCCAAAAAAGTTCCACTCGAGCTCTCTACAGCTTAAATCCGTGTTAAATTTATTCAGATTTGATTCCACCCTCAGAAAGCCAGTTGTCTTCTGTCTTTTATTGTTTATATTAGATATAGTGAGTCATGGAAATAAAGTGACATGAAACCACATTTACGCTAAAGAAATCATCCCACATCTTTTCAGATTCTCCTTCCTGCTATTTCTGTAGCATGCCTCCTATTGAGTCTGGGAGATTGATTACCCAAGCAAGGGCTAAGCGCTTATTCTTGACTCCAGTTATTTAGCTGCTCACATTCTCATCTTATCATGCCAATTTAGAGGAAACAGATGCATTATCCATCAGCTACAGAACCTGAATGAGTGTCTACAGGACTATCTGACCTGTGCCTAGAAACAACAAAGTGACAGTAATGCTAAGCAAAGATAATAATATAAAAGTAGCACTAGCTTCCATTTTTATTTTGGCCTAAGTTATGAATACCTAGAAGAGATGGTTATCTCACTGCATACGAGAGGTCAAGGGTAATCGAATGCTTAACTTAGACACTTTGAATGCGGAGCAGAACATCTTCCGAAACCCGAAATTTGTGTGATTAACATATCACATTAGCCACAGACTATAAGGAAGAACACATCCTGTAAGGAAGAATGCATCCTGCTTTGCAGTTTTGTGATCACTACTTCTTTCAACCAAACACTATTCCCAATCTAGCCTCCCTGTTATGGCAAAAGCACAAAGTGACTAGTACTTTTGGTGTTTGAATGAATGAATTGGGTGACCACGCAGTGGATGGAGGAAGTTACCTTTCACAAGTTAAGATTCTTCTGCAATACTTCTATTTGGAAATCAGTATAAAGTATTCTAAAATACATAAATAATGTTTTTTCCTCACTACAAAACGCTTCAACTACATGAGATGCAAACCCAAGTATGTTATATGCTCAAAAGTACGCCAGGTTTAGCATAGCAACTTGCATGCAACAGCTTACATACTTTCACATTTACTTTTAAATTTAACTAGCATCTCCATCTATCGTTACTCAAATTAATTTTCACATTATTTTTTACAGATATTCTACTTCTCACACTCTTGCATGCTGTTTTTAATGCTCCTAACATAAAAGTTTTTATATTAAAAGGAAAAAAGATGGCCTTCTCAACATTTATAATACCTTTTATATGCCATGAAAACCTCCCCACTGTTTTACCATACCAGATTGCAATGATTTTACTTCCTATTTATGTTTGTATGTGTGTGTGATATGAAACCTTTCCATGGGAAAATCTGTTCCCAAAAGCCACTGCCCCCTGCCTGGTCAATCTGCAAAAGGAAGAACCACAACTTATAGCCATACTATCACACCAGTTATTACTGTTGTGTTTCAAGAGTTATCATATTTAAGTTAGCCCTGTATGCTAGATGTGGAGAGTGCAAGTGCTCAGCATTTGAAGATGTTTTTTCCTCACTATTTAGCTCAAGCTAAAAGGGTCACAGTTTACGGTTTATGACTGAAACAAACCTAACAAAGCTTCAAGCTGCTCACATATGCCCAGTCTTCCAAGGATGTCATAAAAGGTTTAAAGACATTGCTTTGAGTGGGGGTTGGACAAGATGACCTCCAAAAGTCCCTTCCAACATAAATTATTCAGCGATTCTGGGACAAAACACACTCTGCTTTCCAAAGCCTTCAAAAAGGACCCACACTTTTAGGCTTTATTTCTCTGAATTTTCAGGAGGTCAGATGCTGACAGAAATGCGGCATTAGCAATTCCTTTGAAGTCAATGGAAATTGGAGCCTCTGACCCCATCAGTGGGTTTTGACTTAAGAGATTGTAGTGTGACTACTAAGCTGAAGGTGGACTTTGGTGTAAAACTTGTGGTGCAGCTTCTTCTACCGTATCCCTCCCATCCCAGTATACATCCCTGCACAGTCTCAAGCACTAAATCAGAGATGTTTTTTTCACCCTATTAGTGTGCCTTACAAACAACACTTCCTTTTTCTACTAACCAGCAGAATCAGTACAGAACATGACAAGCACTCTCAAAAGCTGACTGGCTTGCCTCGATATCACTCCATTTTCCTATCCACCTACAAAGCCCAGAGTTACTAATCATGGGATAATCTCAAAGCTGTATACCTTAATGGAAAAGAGCTAGTACACCCTACTAATTACAGTTTTATTAGGAGGCTGTGAACAGTTTTACTCAGAACTAGCACAAATACTGCTCCCTCTAAATGTAAAAGATAGAAAGAGCTCCCCCTGCTTTTCAGTATCCAACATTTGCTGTTGTAAAGCTTTATTTTAAAGCCCAATAAGTAAAGGCAAAATGAGATAAGAAGTTTCAGAATTCCATGCCTAGGCTGCATGAAGTTCAAGCTGATCATTCCAAATGAGCTTACCTTACTGCAGCAGCAGTGTATGATAGTTAATACAACACATGCAGAAGAAGCCCTTCCTGATCCCTTTTAACCGATATGCCAATATGTAATTAACTTAAATGAAATCTGTTTGTGACTTTTAGAGCACTCTATGCATGTTCAAACTATTTTTGCAATTACCATGCACAAATAACACATTCTAGTTCAATTTCCACTGCCATCCTTTTAACAGATTTCTGTATGGAAATTCCATCCACAGTGAATACTGCTCTAGGCTGGCCACAGCACAATACCCTCACGGTTACTACTGCCTACTACAAGGGGTGGAGATCAAGACCAACACAGTGATGGGAAATGTCTATTCAAAATAATTCTAGCATTAATAGAGGCAACAAAGGATCCTCTCTCTCTGGACTCGCTAGGATCTACATCATTGAGACAAAGGGTATGTTGCCAACTTCTCAGACAAATTGCTCCCATGAAAGACACCGCTGCTTTGGAAGCTCCACAGGAGAAAGTATTTAATCTCTGGCTCTCACTTAGGGGTTGTTTATTTGCTCAGAACAGGATTTAATGTGGCCGGTGTGAGCAAGCTTGCGCTTGAGGAGGAGCTAAGAGGTAATTGTTAACAGGTTCCCTCTGATTTCTTTGAAACAGTTTGTTATTTGTTTCAAAACACCTAAGAGAACAACTGCCTTCATTACTTATAATTGTTCCATTTGTTGTGACACAAGAAATGAAATTTGAAAATAAATGGAAGAGTTCCATTCTGCTTCTGTAAGGATTCCAGGCGTAACAGAAGAAACAGTGGAGCTTCCTGCAGCTAAATCCTTCTGGTTGGCAGAACAAGGTTGGACTTTATACCAGATGATGCTCATTTTTATCACTGGCACTGTTACTGATTGTCTTTATGGCTTCATTTTTGTTTCTGTACCTTAGTTCTCTTAGTTATAAAATGAGACCACGACCCTCAGAGATCTGTCTCAACCATGTAAAAGCAGTTAGAAACTTCAATTGCAGCTAGTTATTTTTTTTAATATGGTACTTTCTACTTTCCTGAAAGAATTAAGAGTAAAGAAGCCACAAGCCACCAACAGTGCTAAAGCTCTGTGTATGCACCAGACCCCAAATATAACTTGCTCCTCAGTGTACTACAAAATCCAATAGTCTTCTGACTATACTGTGAAATAGTAATGTTCTAACCTTGTGTTTGATTTACTTATTTAATAATAATGCAATCAATGGACAAACAAAATGTTACTGTTGGTGCTGTTTCCAGGACAGGAAGCACAGGAAGTTATTGACAATGATCTCAGTCATACTTAGTTACAGTCCTTCAGGTAGAGCCCCTAGAGAGTCTTCAGGGACAGTAGATTTTTTTGGTCATTACCTATGAGTGGGGGAAAATCCTATACACCTAAAGCAAGTTCTGGAACAAGTATTCAGACCCCAGTTTTTGAATCAATAAAGATGATGCAAAAAGCCCCAAACAGTAAAGGAACACAATACGGATCTGGGAAAAACATCAAGTGCCTTTTGGTTTTGTATTTTCAGTGCTTAATTAATGCTATGCAGCTTCCTCTGCAGCTGGGATACACTGGGACATCTCCGAAGGGGTAATCATGGGAATTGAAGTTTTTATTAAGTCTAAGAAGATTTGTAATGAAACAAGGAAATTTAAATGTTGAAGGATCTCAGCATGAATTACATATTACCGTTAACTATGATATAAAATAAAAATGTTTGTTCTTGTGTTGATTTCACCTACTACTGCATGAAAGGTGGAGACTGAACATATATCACTCTTGCTCTTATTTGCCTGTAAGTCTTGATGCCATAGATACATCTACCCATATGTACAACGCTTGGTTATTAAGCTTCTGTATCAAGTTGTGCCACTTCCATGTTGACAGCTTATATTATAGTGATGTAGGAAACTGTTCTAACGGTACCTCACTGTAGAACGCCCCTCATGAATCACAGAATCAACCAGGTTGGAAAAAACCTTTAAGATCATCCAGTCCAAACCCAGCACTGCCAAGGCCACCACTAACCCATGGCACTGAGGGCCTCCTCTGCATGGTTTGAGAACACCTCCAGTGCAGTGACTCTAGCAGTGCCCTGGGCAGCCTGTTCCAAGGCTTGAGGACACTTTGGGGAAGGAATTGCTCCTCATCTCCATCTAAACCTCCCCTGATGCAGCTTGAGGCTGTTTTCTCTTGTCCTGTCCCTTGTTCCTTGGGAGCAGAGACCAGCCTCCTCCTGGCTCTGTTCTCCTGTCAGGCAGTTGTAGAGAATGATAAGAGATGCTTCACTACTTCACAATCTTCAAACACCTTTGTAGTGACTTCATGCTTCCAAATAAGCAATTCTTTAACCTCCCCAAACACAATCACTTCCATCTCCACTTGTCTATTTCAGACCTACAACAAACAGGAGGAACTATATCTTGTGACGTCCTGACCAGCAGATAGTGCAACACAGCCCATCCTTAGGGTTTGTGTTATACAAAGACAAATAAAATTACCAGCATGAGCAATGTTAGTTATTCCAGAACATTTGTGCTTGACTGCACATTAGCTACGGCATCTTTTCCAGTTATATAGTTTTCTATTAAAGTCAGATTTTTGTTCAGGCATTAATAAAGTTGTGTTCTCAGGTAGTTGGGCTCAACTTGAGAGACACCTCAAGCTTCAGATGCTGCAGGACCGGTAAAATAGCAGTACATCAAATTGAGCTGAAAGTCCTTTTTAAACTATCCCAAAGGAAACCAGTGAAGCCCAACAGAGATCCCATGAGATCTGAATGTTCAGTAGACAGGTCAGAATGACCAGTTCTACAACCTATGCAAGAAATCAATTCACCAAGAAAATGCATTCATGCTAGAGCCCTTTCTACCATTTCCCTTTAAGACTGTAGAATCACGAAACTCAAGGAGGAGGAAAGGCAAGGACACCTACAGAGCCTGGAAATGACAATAGGAGGAAGCAGCCAATTAGCGTACTGGTACAGCAATCTAAATCACAGGTAAGCCTGCAGAGGCTATAAAGGGTGCTATATCATAAGTCAGTAATGATTTATGGGGATAGGAAGAAGATAGCCTGGTAAAAATCCTGAAAGGCAATAGCCAGGATCTACCGAGATGATACAAAGACCACAAGACAAACTGCATCTCAGTGTGCCTGCTTCTCAGCACAAGAGACTCCCTTTGCCCTCCCTTTCTCTGTCCTCAACACTTCTAAACGTCCTACAGCTTTGTAATCCCTTAGGAGCCCCGTGTTACACAGCTCCCTCTACCACCCTAAGGCAGATGGTATTCCCTTCACACATCTATCAAAACTGTGCCTGCAGGAAAATGCTTCTTGAGGGACAGGCAGCACTTTTCAGCTTTTCTTGGAGCTAGCAACTGGCTCTGCAGCAAGAATATATTCTTTTGATTAAGACAAAAAAATCTCTGGTACCGAGCTGAGCAGGTTTTGATTTGTTCCTCTGGTGCATCATTATAGCTGGAGATAGGCAACTATTTCAAAGAGGCATAGAAACAATTACGTGCTTGGTATCGGAGTCCCAGAAGCATCTATTGCTATAGCTTTCTTTGTCTCACATCAGCTTTTACTATAATGAGACCTTGAGCTAGAGGAAGGGAGAGAAAAAAAGGTGAAAAAAGTAAATCAATCAGGGTTATTGAAACCCTGCTATGGCCAGATGAAGTACCAGATTTCACTGGCAGCAATGTCATACCAATTAAAGAATAAAACACTACCTATTAAACCAAATCTGTAGTCAACACAGTGGTCACTGCTCTGCTTACACTTAACTTTATGCAATCACTCCTTTTCATGTGTGAGATGTAGAATATATACTTACTTGAAACACAGTGAAGGTGGCTGTGAAGACAGGTAGGACTCTCAACTCAGAGCAGTGAATTATCAGGTACTTGAAGATAGAGATGGTCAAAAGTGGATAATAAAGACCACAGATTTGTAGGGATAATTTTATTCTTGCTAAGCCCCCTCTACTTTTCAATAGATCCACTTGAATTTCCGCCAAGTTCTGAATCTTCAATCCAAAAAATATCACTGTGGAATGCCTACAACTCTCCAGCAGATGATCCCTTCAGAGCAGGATACACTTATACTGCCCGTTCAGTACATGCAACCCTATTCACACAAGCAGTAACACATGCAACTGTCATATGCAAAAAACTCTCTCATCCATTATATTGTAACACTAGGTACTAGGACAATATGAAGACTTTCTATTACATTTCTAGGGTACATTCACTGACAATGAAAGAGTTGACATAATATTCCAATAACCCACAAGTCGGATCTAGTCCGTCTGGTGGTAAAGATTCAGAGCTGTAATGTGCGTGGCATCAGAAAGAAAGAAGGAAGGAATCAACTACAGGTTGATTCCAGCAGTAAGAAAAGTGAGGACTTGCATTTCATTCCATTTTTAAAGAGGCATTGACAGGAAATTCTGATCAAAATCTCCAAATTTTATCTTGTTGCAAGTATTTTCTTCTCATAAACCCAGTGTCTACATTTGCCACTGAGATATTAAAAAAAGAGTAAATCTAAAGCACACATAGATACATATGGAGCCCCTGCATTTCCCCTGCACTCACATCAGTGCTGTTTTCTGGAAGCAGCCTCTGCCCATGCTCGAGCCACCTGGAAGGCACACAGCCATATCTATGAATACACACTAAAGGCTGGGTTCAGCTGCACTCAGGAAGTTGCACTAGCACAGCTCAGTGTCATGCTAAACATGTCTGCAAAGATTACAGATAGGAACCACTAACACCCAGCTGGCTTTGCCATAAAAATAGCATAGAGAAGAAGCCTATGCAGCAAGCATCATGCTACTAATGTCATAGATTATGACCATGCACAAAACAAGCTACAAATAAAAGCCATCCTAATTTTGACTTCCATGCTTGTTTCAGTAGAACATCCATATATGACTAATTTCAAGCTCTACTAGAAATGCAGGAAAATCACAAGCCCTTCTGAGAGACAGAACAAAGCAGTGGCTTGGCCCTCCGAAGAGGTTCTGAGCACGCATGTTTCAAGGGACTCTACAAGGAAATAGGTGTCAACACACAGAGAAGCCTTCTCAGAAATTAAGTCCAACATGATAATGTTCTTGCACTTGTAAGATATTTTCATTCCAGAGGATCCAAATATAAACAACTTGTAATCTATAAAAAGCAGGATTGGAGACACTGTCTTGTTAAAAGTGATTGCAGGAAGCTAATACTTCAGGCAGCATTACCTGATTTGGAGATGAAGTAAAGCTATAGTTTTCCACTACTGATACCAGCTTCACTCTATGCAAAACTGTCACTGACAGTATCAGGAAGACAAGTACACAAGAGATTTACCACCCCCGTAAAAGAATTGGGGTTTCTGAGCAGCTCTGTATTATTTGGAGAATTCATGTCTATCATTTCAGTACTGTAAGTTTAAAACCAACCTGGGACTTTTAATGCATTTCTGCATAAAAAATATATAAAGACATCAGATACTGGAAAGATAATGCCTTTTTTTCAATTGACGAACTGACTATTAATTTCTGTTAGTGCAGTAACAAAGGTGCATTATATACCACTATATATTATCTATTTTAGCTACCATATTCAATCTCTTAAAGGAAAAAAAAAAAGACCAGGTAAGCACAATTTTTAATACTCAAGTGCACGTATTATCCAAGTGAAATAATTCTTATCTCCCTGTATGAATGAAGAGAATAAGAGCCAGAAATTTACCTTGTACTAGAAAACTAACTCCTCATTCTGTGAAACAGCTTCTTCTAAATGCAAGCAAAGGATAAGGCAATAATCAGCAATCCATCTGAAATGCTAGCTATGTTACAGTCAGTGATCCTACAGCAGATTTTGAAACAGAAGACGTATCAAGCCTAATGTCACAAAAAATCCCAACATAGATAATTACACAGCAACTACATCATATACTTGAGGGTGGTCAACCCCTAATGACTGCCAATGGGCACTGGGCCTTAATCTTCAGCATCAAAGCACCAGCACTGGTTGAGTTACATGAGTAATTCTTTTAGCCGGTAGCAGTCTCTTCTTTGCTAGTAGTCAGATCAGCCAACTGAGAAATCACAAGTCAGGCTTCACCAGCATGTTACACTTCTAGTAGTTCCAACTGGAAAGAACATCCTTATTTTCTGCCCTAAGCTACAGAGCAGTCCTGCTGTTAAACAGCTTCTGTGTTTCACCCAAAGCTGGTTGCACTTCAGCTGCAGATCAACGATTGCTCTGCATGTTTTAAATAGAACAGGGATTTAGGGGGAAAAGAAAGGGGAGGAAAAAGGAAAAAAATTACAGAAATCGACTCAGTACCCCAGCCAAATTTTGCCAATAAAAAGGTGTATTTCCCCATTTAATTCTGCTTACTATGAAATTACTAGTTTCCTGCAATGCTGCTAATGTAACCTACCAGCAGCACTCCAGTAAGTGCTACACCATCTGGATGGCTACAAAGCAAAAGGAAGGTTTTGAACATTTTTGTGTTTTATATGTTGATTAAACACTAATTACAATTATTTTTTACAGTAGTCAATAAAGGCTGGATTTTTATAAGCCAAGAATTCTCATGTCATGGGTCACAGGCACTCAGTAAATGACAGGATAAGCATCTTAAGTGATTATGCATACATGCAAATGCCCATATTATTTTTGAAGATATTAGTGCAATTAATTGGATGGATAGAATTTGAATCCCTTTAAAATGTAGGTACTGAAACACTTCAGATTCTGAAACAAGAATTTCTCTGTGTAACAGAATTTAACCTGTATGCATACACAATATAGACACTACATAGTTCTCATTCATAAACAGTTCAGCAAGACAACCTTAAATAACAGTATTTTTTCTATGTGATTTGACAATCAGATATTTAAATGAAACCAAAATTAGGATTTCAACCTTTAAAGATTCTGCATAATTACTCGTGTTAAACCAAGTGCTGCAGTCAGAAATCAGGTGACCCTTTACCAGAAAAGGTATTTTCACAATTACAATTTATCAAATGTCTCTCAAGTCCCAGGATTTGCATTCATTTGTTCATTTCCCAGGTTACATGCATATTTATTTCTCAGCTCTCTTCTAAAACAGTAATTTAAGGTTATATGAGTAAAAGAAATGAAGACTTTGCAAGAAAGAAGGAACTGCAGGAAAGCAGCAACAAAAGAAATTGAAGGAAATATGCAGGCAATCCAAACCCTTACAGGGATGGTCACCGCTTACCTTATGAGTTGTCTGCCAATAATAATGTCCTAACACATTAAACCCATGTCCCTGTCTACAGGATTGGCAGGATTCCCCTAAAAATTAAGTTACTATTTCAGTACCAGAAATAGGGAGCAACGAACTTAGAAGTCACACATCCAGCCCAGCACCTTGCAGGCAGAGGTTCCAAGCCACCAGACCTATACCTCATCTATTCCACAGATAACTGATACCATACTGGCCTTACATACATAAAGACTGTCTAAGAGGGCTTCCATGGTTAAGGGATTTTCCTGAAGTAAGGATATTTCTTCACAAAAGTGAGTGGACTGATGCTAAAAATGTAATATCAGTTTGGTTGTTATGAACCTGTCTTCAAGTTAATCTTTAACAGAGTTTGCAGTACCAACCTCCAGTCCTTTAATCTCTCCAGTACAGTTTCTTCCTGGTCTCAGAATACCTATTGTTAGCCAAGAGAATCACAATGTCTGTATATAGATCATTCTCTGAAAGTTATGAGCTTCAGAATAAATTATTCTATGACAGAATTAGCTATTGCAGCCTAAATAGGACACTAATCTTAACTTAATAAAACCTGTGTAAAGAATTACTTCACACTACCTCAGGTGGCTCAGAAGCACCGCGTCCCAGACATTCAGGTTCAGCAAGTAGCTACTAAATCCATCACTGTTACAGAAGAATTTGTCAGGCATTCACAACATACAACAGTAACAAAGCACCTAGAAATACAAATATACAGGCTCTAGAATTTACTAGGAGACCCAATGTAGAGCTGCCCCCCATTCTCTAAGTCAATGAACATTAGAATCCTAATTGACATCAGTGGCTTGAAAAGTCTCACTGGATACCTACCTATATCTTTCCATCTCTAAATATCCTTGGAAATCCAGCTGATCCTTTTATAGCCTGGCTTCCTCGTGATCGTGCTACTTTACAGGGTATTTTCCCTCCACCCTATGTTAGTGCTGCCTGACAAAAAGCCATTAACATCCAATATCCACTACCCTGCCTGCCCTCATTGTAACAGGTTTGTACTAAGGCCTTCATTTCTGTAGTTGAACTTCACAATGTTCATACTCCTGGATAGCTGAAAAATTACAGCATCAACCCTGTCCTAAGGATCATACAGGACTTCGACCTCCAGTGGACTTTGGATGAAAAAGGAAAAAAACCCAAAACTACACCCACCCATGACAAATCCAATACTACATTTCCAGCAGCATCACCCAATATTAGCGATGACAGTCTAACAGCTGAACCAAACTGGAGGGAACAGAGAATTCAGCACATGCTGTAGGCAGGTTCAAGAATGGGTAGCAGCCTTCACAAATTAAAGAACAGCCTAAATCTTGTTTAAAATAGCTCTTTACACATGTTAAAAACCTGTACCTAATATCTGCAGTATACTGTTAGCAGTACTTCTTTTACTAGTGCATCTGTTTTAGATGTAGCACACCAGAAAGAAAAGCTCATTTTAGAGACTGGAGTTCCAAGCATATGGTTTGCACAGCCGTCACATTCAGCAGCATCTCATACTGTCACTATGTGCTGGAGACCAGAAGTCCACACCCAACCACAAGCTGAACAGGAGGAATACAAGAGCTTTCTGAAACAAGCACTTGGGTTAGAAAAGCTGCACATTCATTTTTCATTTGTCATCTCTACATATTTACATAAAAATGGTATATACGTGTTTCCATGTACATGCTAGAACTAAAGAAATTAAAGACAAATAAAGTCTTCAAGTGGAACCGACAGCAGAATGTCACAAGCCTTATACCAGCCTTATTTACCAATTACATTTAGAAACTGATGAAAAACCCTCACCAGAGCCACAAGCTCAGTAGCTATAGCAACATGCTTAGCTTCTCAGAAGAATCAAATAAGATAACCTGCCCTAAAATAGATGCAAAATAGCTGTCAGTGCACATGTGTAGCTTCAGAGACAGAACACAAGCAGAAAAATGAATTTTTTTTGAATGCACAATGCTCCCTTTTACAGAAGTCAAAAAGCAACCCTACAGACAGTGGCTGAGAGTTAATTCCTTTACTTTCAGTGTTTTAAAAGCTAAATCATTTATCTCAGTGCTTAATTGTGCCTTTTAACAAATTAGACTTTACTGGAAATCATTATCTGTTTTCTCCCCTTCTTGTTACAATTCAAAGGCAGCATCTGTTAAAGAGCAAAAACGAACCATTTTCCCCTCATTACACAAAGAGTAAAAAGTCATCCCAAGTTCACATTACTTCAGAAGGTAATTTCTGTTCAACAGAACAATTTGGCATGTGTTCATCCCTTCACATCCACTTTTGCAGGCTAATTTTCTCAAATATTTAGACTTTATTTGGTATGTACCCATTAACTATGATCATGTTACAGAAATTGCACGTTTCTTAGTATTCCATGTCAGTATTGCTATAAATATTCTCTGGGTTGTAGCTCTGTTACACTGTGTGATCATATATTCCTCATAAAGCACTACACCAAGAAAAACAAACCCCAGCAGACCCTTAAGGGTGATTGATCTGATCCATATCATAGCATCCAGGAGAAGGTGTCTTGCTCAGGCATTCCCCTTCAGCAGGAGAAGGTAGCTTTCAGAGTGACACATCTCAATTTTCTCTCATAGAAACTTCCACTTTGTGTTTTGTCTGTTTCTTTACATCTGACCACAGCTAAGAGTGGAGCACACATCAATTTAAGCTCAAAATAAAGAAATCTCTAACTAGAAATAGAAGGGCAGTAATTATTTTTTTCTTCAGCTTTAAAGGAGTACCAAAACCATTGTTTCATTGCTATAAAGTAACGGTTTTACATGTGTCAAGTCATAAGTTATACTGGCATAATGGAAGTCCGGAACAAGCATATCGTGGAGCATGTTTACAGCATGACACCCAGAAATCTAAACCTGAAATATCATGCCCTTAACAGAGGCAATGTAGTTCACATAACAAGTTCAAAATGCTCTGAATGTCAAAATTAGCAGCATTTAGTTTAAAAATAATAAAATTAATAAAGTTTTTAATTTATCATCCAATTGCAATTACTTGCAACTGCTGCTCCCTATGCCCAAATTTGTTTAACCCAACTGCTCCAGTTAGGTCAGATGGCTGTTAGAAGAAATGTTTAACAGTGCAAACTGGCAGTATTGCCACAGTAAAATTGGTGGTTGACATTAACCATGTATTAGGCAAAGGCCCTTTTAAAGTCCCCATTGATTTTTAATTACAAAATTAGTTTATCTGGACTTTAGGTACCAATAAAGTTCCCCCATGGTTGCCATTACAGTTGTGGAACAAGCAGAAGCCTCTTAAGCACCTGGTCTTAATCTTCTGCAGATGTATTACTGCTGCAACTTGTCTGCTAGCATCAGCCATGAACATGGGTATTGGGAAAGAAGATGAAACACGTAAGAGCAGTGGACATAGCTGGAATTTCCAAATGTCAGGAACCCCACAAATACAGATGCAAAATCCTCTAAGAAGACTTGCCACAGTTTTAACTAGATATTTGTTGGAAGTCAGTAACACTGATAACTGCAGAATTCAAGCATTTTCATGCAAAAGTCAGCAAAACCTCTCCTATTTTCATAATGCACAAAGAAGAAAGTCAATTTTATTATCAAGGTTAATATACTCTTTCCCCTATATGCAACAGTAACACTGAGATCAAAAGGTAAAGAGGTGTCATATAATGCAAAAGATTACTTTAATACCAGTTTTTTTCCAGGAGTTGGGGGTGGTACATGTTATCCAAGACTTACATAAGTGGTCTCATGTGATTCCTTGGCTGTTGCAGAAAGACTCTGCAACCAAGTCTGCTTTTGGGGAACTTGAAACATTTGTATTTGGAAGTTCTCAACTACACATCAAATACAACAGATTTAATTTCATTAGCACAGAGCTAATGTTACAGGAAGTAACTTCCTTTCCCACTCAGATTCCAGCCATGTCTTGGGTAATTTTTGAAGCTCCCCTCTCTTTAAAAGGGGCATTAAGATTCAGTGACCTGCGCCTTGGGAAAACTGTGGGTGGGTTTCCAGTTAAAAACACAAATCATTTCAAAGCATTAACAAGTTTACTTCCCACTTCAGTTTTCCCAGAGGGAAGAGAAAAAGGGATTTTGAAGACAAAGCTCTTCATCCATAATACTAAATGGTTTAAGCATCTTAAACTGCAGTAATGTTTCAGCTGAATTAAGGATGCACAGCTATGACGTTTTAAAGGTCTTTAAAGACCTTTGTGTGGTCTTCAAAGTACTTTGTGTCCAGAATTCATATGAACTTCCGCAAGCCATGATTTGGCTTCTCAATTTTCCATAAGCAGCTTTACAGGAAACAAATTATTTATACAATTCTCAGGAGCATTGGTGAAAAAAGTATTAATCTTGATCAGATATGTTTTTTCCATCCCTCACTTAACACCTCTCAATCAATGTCAGCAGTTCCGCGATTGATCTAATTTCATGTCACTCATTCCAACTATTATTCAAAGATTTTTCTCAGATACACTTCCTCAAGTGGGAATCTGGGCAAGGAAGTCTTTGAGGGTTCTTTTTTCCGATGTCAAAACAAAGGATGATAAGAACTCACACTCATGATCAATTTTAATACCCCTAATACACAGAGAAGAAATATATACATATATTCTTGACCCCCTCGAATAGTTTGGAGGGTTTTTTTTGTGGTACACTTGGTAACATTTAAAAGAGAAATAGAAACAACTGTTTCAAAGAGAACAAAATCAACTATTAGCATGAAAAGAGACTATCATGTAGTCTATTAGCTCCCAGTATTTCATAAACTGCTCAGCTCAGCTCACAGCACTGGAAAGGGGAAGCAGCAGTGGGTGAAGACTAACCACAGTCTTTTTCTACGCATACACTGTATTTGTCAGCTGGAGAAAATGGTTCTTTAATTGTAAACAAGTAAAACTAAATACAACTGAAGAAAACTAATAAAGGCAGGCTTAATAATTCAGAGGTTGCTCATCCTCTATTCTTCAGTGTAAGTTTAAGCAAAAGAAATTTAAACACTACTGGATCCCCATCACTTATTCTCCAGTGCAAGATCCGATGAAGGCATCAAATGATACCTCAAGCTATAGCTAAGAAAGTGAGCAAATAAAGACAGTTACATTAGCAGAACTGAATTTTTAAAATTAGTTGTCTTATGGGGACAGAATGGACCATGAGGAAGGTTCTGTAGAAATTCATCCTAAGCAGAACACCTCTTTCAAGTAAGCTCTATTGCGTATGGTGTTTTGGGAAAAAAAGGAATAGGACCACAACAAACTGACATCCTATTCAAGGTGCCAAATATTTTATGGTCTATGTGGGGTCAAGTTTCAAAACATCAGAGACAACTGCACTGGATCTGATCTGTGTAGGCAGAACTTCACAGGTTAGCCTGACTTCAGTTACAGCACATTCGCTTTGTCTCTCCTCCTACTCTTTTTGGCTTTGTGAATCAGACACAGTACATCAGTGGGACATGGGTCTAGCTGGTTACACATCAGCACACAAGGAATGGTCAGTAGACAGTTGTGTTGCATCAGAAATGTGTAAGATACAGACCCAACTGCTGCACAGTCATGAGGAGAGAGATGAAACTAACTGACCTTGTATGATACTTAACAAGCCCAACTGTGTTACTGAATCATGCTATAGTTTAAACTGTCCTATCCAAAGTGCAAACAACGTGTACTTGTTATTTTAACACTTAGAAGAAGGTGTGTGGCTGGAATATCACTGCTGGAGTAGCCAATAGCAGAAAGATAAAGATGTGTATGGTAGCCATTCCCTTCTATTTAACTTGGTTGATTAACCTTTACAGATGCCTCTCAAAGTAAAGCTTCTCCACAAACCATTTCTGCACTGTATAAGAGGTTTTGTCTTATCTTTTTCTAACCACAGATAGGTCTAACAATCTGATACAGCTTCTCTATACAGCCAAGGCTACAGTGGCACAGGAACAAAGGCCAGGAACTAGGTTCCTGAGCCAGCTTCATCATCAAAGAAAACTTGATATACACCTGGAGCACAAAAATCAGTTAAAAGAAAGATGGAGACTGACCTAAGTGTCTTAACAGTTGTCTTCACAAAAGCATGACAATCTTCAATACTGAAGAATGGCTGCAGATTTCTATCTCAAAACCACTTTTGGTAAGCTCCGCATCTCACTGCTTAGCCCTTTCCTAAGCTACTGTTGGGATATTACGTCAAACAGTATCCTAGATGAGATGCCAAACAATAGAGCATAGCTACGTTAATCAGTTCTCGTTTGCCTAATTCAGTCTAAATGCAGTCTGAGGTCATGACACACTTTTAGTGAGTGGATAAAACCCAAGACCAACCTGGAATTCCTGAAAGGCTGATTAACCTTCCAGAGTCTGACCCCAAGTAAGTACAATTCAAGAGGGGTTTAAAAAAGAATTATGAACCTGTAAAATTAAATCAACAGGTCTTTGGAACAGTACTGTTGAGAGAAAGTTCAAACTTTAAGTAAATGTGCTGTTTCCATGGGTCTGATAATTTTGAATTTACTGCTTTCTTTACAGTTATTTGGTTTATAACAAAAATCTCAGTTACTGAGTAAAGATGTAACTTACTTTGCAGATCCAGCATACCTGTTCACAAAGATACTAATGACAGCTGTACAACAGGCCGTCCATACCTAGTTACATTTGACATGATATATTTTTACAAGTCAGGAAAAAGTTAAGACCATTCTTCCTGAATACAGAGTACAGACCATTAAGTACAAGGACAGCTGGTTCTTAAAATGTATTTTCATACAGAGTACTTAACCTGACTGAAATTGTCACAATGAAATGAGGAGGCTATTTTCCATGAAACTTAACGTGTTTATCAGTTAAATATGATCACTCTTGTTAGAAACTTGACAGATAACCAAGCCCCGTAACTTTACAATCTTTACTAACATATTCTACAACCAAAGCCAGATTATTTGATGCTTCATGTTAAAAATAGATTCATATTTATCTTTCAGTTGTGCTACACCACAGATCTTGCTGCTGACCTTGCCATTATTACAATAACATGTCAGCCCTCTGACTTTCTCCCTGCTGAGAGTCCAACTGTGTAAACTGTTTTGCTCAAAACATATTGCTGAGAGGAAAAAGGTACACTTCTCCCTCCACAAACCAACAGGCAAATCTGCTCCAGAGCAGCAACTCAAATATCTAAACAGTATTTCTCCTAGGGACACATTGTGTAGAATTAAATTTTCAACAAATTAACATCAGCCATTGACTGTACCTTCAGCAACTCCTATATAGATTTTCTCCTCCCAGTAGGCAAGGACTTGGCATAGTCTTCTCTTCCTGTTCAATACAGCCCTCTCTCTTAGCCAAGTAGATGCATCTTCGAAATAAATCAGTTTACATTGTAAAATGTATTTGTTTCATTTTAATCAGACCCAAATGAATAATGTAACCTTAAAGTTTAGATTAAAAGACCAACTGTAAATTCTTCAATCTCTTGTCAAATACTGTCTATCTTCATAAAACTTTTCATTCAAAATGCTATTGAAAGCATTTTAAGATGGTTTCATGGATCATCTACCTTGGTTTCATAGACAAGAAACAGCTTGAAAGATTCTGGCAAGAAACCACTGGTCTTAGATGAGTACTCATCAAAATTTGGAAGTTTAAGAAACTAGTCATTCAAGAAAATGATTCCAGGGTCCAGTAAAACTAAACAGAGCTGGATTTACTCTAGATAAAATGTGAAATCCTCTATTAAAGATTTTAAAAGCCTGTGTATGATCTGGCTTAATCAGTAATACCTACCATACAGAGCTTTCTCATTTGAGTTGCTTAGAAGAAGGAATTCATACATGATTTTTAAGCCTCTACAGGTTTCTTAAGTACAAGTTTGTATTTTCAATTAATGTACTGAATAAGCACTATTACTGTGTAAAAGTAATTTTCTGTAATGACTGACCAAATAAATCCTAATGGCTGAATTTGCAAATAAGTTTCTTTATGTCAATACCTTTGTCATGTCAGTAAACACAGCACTAAATTAAGAGCAACTGTTATTAGCCATCTTCCACTCACTCACCTGAATGTAGCTCCACAACCGGCCTGAAACCATCAGGGAAGATTTACACTCGGCAGGCAAGAACAAAAAGGACCTAATGTATCATAGCTGTCACCAGGTAAATAAAAATAATCTAACATGTCTTGAGGGGAAAAAAAAAAAATCCCTTTTGAAACAGGAATATAATCTGTACTCTTAAAAGTCTGCAGTAGAGTAGCCAGCAAGCCTTCAGCAAGTAACTTTGAAATCCGAATTAGAGAGTGATTTCATCAAAGCTTACTATATTTCTGCAAATTGACACATTTAAACATAATTGCTGGCTCTCAGCTGTGCTTAAATGGATGGGCAAATGGATGGGTTCCAACAGAGCGCTGTCATCCTACCAGTGAAATTAAAGCATCTCGCCTCTGGCGATCTAGACCATTGTGATATTCATGACAAGATGTGAACTGTTTCTTCAACATCATGTAAACAGCTTTTAGCAGCGATGCGTCAAAGTCTTACACTGAAACTTCGCATCAGAACAAACTTTTCTATTTTACTCTCCTGCAGCAACTTAGGAGTTAATTCTAATATGGAAAAAAGCCACAAATCAGAAATACTCCATTTTAAATATCTTTATCTGTCAGCAGTAGACAAAGTCAAAACTAATTTTCATCTAAAAATGTTTTTCAGATTCTGTAAGTACCATACGATGCAGGTAAGCTATGGTACCTGTCACATCAAGAGCTGGGATTTTAATATTCATGTGATTCCCTACTTTTATGTTTCAGTGGTATTGCCTTGAAGGCAGATAGAGTAAAACACATAGGTATCTTGAATAAAGCCTTCTCCACAGGCAGAAGGTAGTGCCATTACTTAATATGCGGTGTTAAAGCAACACGCTATGTCCTACAGAGAAGATAAAGATGTTGAACCAATGCAGCGGATCTCAATTTCTGTGTACAAAGAAAAGCTCAGCACAGTGCTTACCACTGCGACTATTTCTTTTGAATTCAATGAAACCCTTTGGAACAGTAAGCAGTGTGCTCACTGCAAGTACAGAGCATTGCTTTAGACACCTGACATAATGAAACAGAGAAATGGAAAGAAATAGAGGCATACACAGTGTGCTAGGAAACAAGGTGACTTTCTAAGTTACATATCATAAATATATGTGTATTTCTGAAGTTACATAGTATAATTCTTAAATAAATGCATGCTTAGCAGAACTTGGAAGAGGGGTGCAAATCGAGTGGGGGAAAAATGCACATCCAATAGAAATACTTAAAGGCTTTGGGCATTTGTATCTGAAATGGAAGAAAAATAAAGAATCCCAAGCTCATTCTGGTTTTAGTATTTAAAACAGCAAAGCAACAGCTGTAATAAAGCAAATTTTAAGTTTTTAACCATTATAAAGCTGTACTTCAGACTGGGAAACTTTAAGCAGAGCTACACAGAAGGACAATAAGCTATAAAGCATGTCAGCTGAGGAACAGAAAATGCTTTTGAAGAAATCAACTAGAGTTCCTGGGTTCTGTCTCAAGTAATTCACCTTCACATTAATGATCGTGCCAGAAAAGATGGAGCTGCAGCAAGACACCTAATGGACTCTTCCAGGATACAACCAAAATTAGACTAGCTTATGAACACACAGAGAGTAAACTTACTGCATCTACAACCCACACACATTACTGAAGAATTCTAATGATGTTCTGCTTGTATAGCCCTCTCCAGGATCCTAGTGCTGACTGTTAAAGAGAAAAAACCCTAACTCTGACTGCCAGATGGGTATGATGTGCCCCACTGGTACCCTGGGTGCTTCTGAAATCTGCCTGTACTGTCTACCTGCTTCTTAATAACTATTTTCTCTAAGTCAAATACAGCCTGGTATTAAAGGTCAGCTCCCTACTTCAGAAAGATAACTGTACATCTGTTCAAGCAGTTGAGTAACTTGACTGCGTATTACCTGCTAAGTATCCTTCTATTGTTAAAACACCAAAGAAGGAAACAGTGGAGTGTCAGAAGATCTTCATTAGTGTCATTCAAACAATGCATCTGAGCAATGATGTTTACTTTCAGAAAAATAATTTGAGGCTGGAGAATCAGGGTCCCACTGATATCAGAAAAAAATCAAACATATGTAAATACTTATTTTCTAGTGAAGAAAGCTAATTTTAGCACTGCTATTACTATCCTGTGGCTGACCACCCACAAACCCATGCAACCTGCAGCAATATCATGCTGAATGTTGCTACCTCCTCATTCTGTGTGTTTTCAGGTTAGAAGTCACCAATTTACTTCTCTAGGATGAGAAGACACAGATAAGTGAACAGTTTGAACACAGAGGATTGGAGTTTCTTATCACACTTACTTACACTTGCTCCCTGTATACAAATCAAAATGAAGTCATGTCAGTACGACACAGATACACTGCTCATCTATCATCAGCACTGTTTAATCATTCCACTTCCAATGCTGGCTGTCAGCCATCAGCCAAAATGGGAAACACACTAAACATTTTTATTCTAAGTAATACTACTGTGTACTTTCCTCTTCCTGGTGCACAAACGTCTAACTAATTATGGCTATAGTACACAACAACAATGAAACACAATTTGCAGAGTTGTTTTATTTGTCCTTAGATTCCTCCGTTTACTTGGAAAGGAAATTCAAATTGATGTTTTCAGTCACATTTTCCAAACATAGTACATTATATCAACTGTGTTCTGAACATTAAATAAAAACATGTTCAATTTATTTTAAAGTAATTCACTGTTCAGTGGCTGAAGGCCTCTTTCCAGAAGTACAACCATACACATAAAATTCATAACAGAGAGATTATTAAATTAAAGGCTGGGGTAACTTTAGAACATTTATTATAGAAACATACGTACCCTATAGCTGTTTTCCACTGTACATTAGAGAAGTTAAGTGCTTTGGTAAAATCAGAACTTAGTTTTCTTATCACCTATCCTAAAAAACATAATTTAAACTGAATTAATACTTCACATTCTTTCTTTTTTTTCTAGCTAGAAGGAATAGAAGTGATGCCAATAGGGAAGAAGTTCTTTACTGTGAGGGTGGTGAGGCACTGGAATGGGTTGCCCAAGGAAGTTGTGAATGCTCCATCCCTGGCGGTGTTCAAGGCCAGGCTGGACAAAGCCTTGGGTGACACGGTTTAGCGTGAGGTGTCTCTGCCCGTGGCAGGGGGGTGGAACTAATAATCTTAAGGTCCTTTCCAACCCTAACTATTCTATCATTCTATGTAATATTAAAGTAATTTATGGTGCAATTATACATAAGTAGAAGCAACATGCACTTTTAGACTGCAAAACTAGGTATCTGCTGCAGTTTTAGTGGGATACTTAACTGTGTACCTAAATCCCATCTAGTGTTAGTAGAACTAGAGTACATGCCTGAAGTTAGACACATACTTTAACTGAAAAGGCATATTCAAACACAAGAATGTCAAACCTGAAATACTTACCTCTACCCTTATACCCTCTCCTCAGGTAGGGTCTCTTCCAATATCTGTAGTGCGTAATCCAGCACAGAATTCTAAAATGACACCTGTAATTTTTCAAACAATTTCTCATGCTTACACAAGCACAGATCTCAAAGCAGAACTTTCAGATTTTCAGAACTCAGATCTTACCAAGACATGTAAATTACTCCCAGAAGACCTATTGCAGCACATGGTTGGATGACTCCTCTGGCAAAACATCTCCACACTGCTACTGTAACTCCCAGCAGAGATTCCATCCCCTTGGCTAGAACACATAACAGTCCTTCCTGCTCATTCAGTAAAGCAATTCCTCTGCACAGCTGACCAGTCCTTACCACATTAACCATAACCAGTAACCCTAGACCTTGGGTCATAGTAGTAGAATGAAGCATGACTGCACAAACACTAAGTGCAAATGTAGCCTTGGGCTAGCAAGCATACCAGTCACCTTCTGCTGCCCGGTTAGGACAGAGGCAGAAACATATCAGCAGGCAGAATAATTTCTCTCTGATTGCTACCTCCCAATATATCCTCACTGAATTTGAAACTAGAAGAAAAGATAGGAAGAAAGATGGTCCATTTGCTGTTTCTAACTGTCAAGTACCTGCATAGCCTCCCAACAGCACCATGGCCCAGATCAGTGTCCCTTTCCAGCTCTATTGCTCCTGAGAATAACCTGCTTGACTTTCTGCAAGTAAGGAGCAAGTAAAAGCATCACCTACACAGCACCATCTCCCAGCTACTGACCAGCACACAGGAAGGACACACTCCCTTAGAGGCTGGCTCTTCCAACATCTTCCTCCCATAGACTGTCCCAGCAGTCAGAAACAGCAGAGAAGTGCTGTCAAGGCGAAGTTATTTGCATAGCTTGCTTCCTGTTGAAAGGGGAGAGAAGGCCTAATTGCTGGTGCAAACACACCCTAAGGCTTTGTTCCTAACACCTTGCCCTGGGCAAGAGCAAGTCCCGTCTAGCAAGTAATTAATACCCTGAGGGAAACGGCAGTGAATTCCATCACAGTTCTGCCCTGCATTTCCCTCATTAACACCAACTTCTACTGACTTTCAGGGAGCAGATATATAGTTCCAATATTCCCATATTTGTTTGGGATTAAAAAAAAAAAAAAAAAAAAATGAAGAAGAAGAAAATTCTCACTTATGCCTAAATGGCTAAACACAATGAAAAATTGCCCAGGTGAATGAAGTGTCAGGTCAGCCAAGATGAGATGCTTTTGGATTCCAGCATTATAGAACTTTCTGCCTTGAACAGTTATAGAAAAGCCAAATGGAACTCGTTTTATTTCAACTAAATTTCATGGAAAACAACTAAAAAACTAATATCTGCATTGGATTACAGCTGCTTCAAACACTGATGAACAGTTTCACACAGGCAATTGTATCACATCATTGAATGAATTTGGATGCTGTGAAGGGTGGGAGTCTTAAAAAAAAAAAAAGTCAAACCCTGATGTTTACTGGTTCAAGAAATCTTCTGAGACTTCTAAATCCCATTAAGATGAGAGCAACCCAAGACCTTTCATCTCCAACAAAATACAGAAAGTAAGCCCTAAACCTCCAGTTGCCCATGAGACAACAAATACAACATCATTACTCAGGCAGTTTATGTGCATGTGGGTGACACAGATGTTCTGGGTTAGGTCTGGTGCAGTGATAGCACACAAAGGATTAGATCATAAACAGATAACAGACTTGTACTAAACAGAGGCAAACCATGTCCAGTGGGTTTCTGAACAACCTTATAACCTGCTCCTTCAGTTTCAGCATAATATGTAGTTATATAATTACAGACTAAATTGCAAATTAATTTGCCATGAAATTATATATGGATATTGCTAACCAAAGTAAGTAGTTATTACAACAAAAATGAAATATGTGAAGTTAGTCTTTGTAAGAAGTTTTACACCACTTCGTTGCTAGTTGACAACTTTGTTTGGGAAAGAGCACCACAAGCACACAAAAGAGCTGCAAACCGTGTACAGTTTCGTGTCTTATTTAGAACTGTCAGCTCTGTCGCAGTTGTGAGCACATCCAAAGCATTTATTACATAACAAACCCCAGTTCCCTTACATAACAAATCCCCAAATCCCAATCACATTAGCTAAGTACTACGCATATTTTTTCCACATAACTGCACACCTGACATTTGCAAAATTTGGCTGAACATTTTAATCTTCTCTCCTTATTTATTCAAAAATACATACTGCAATTCACATTATCATCAGTTTGTAAAAATCCATTTCTCTTTCCTCACTCCCTATTTTTTGTTAGGCCTAATTTAAATTAGTTTCTAAATCTGCTGTGTAGATCATCTCATTTATGACATTCACATACACATGCTCGTACGGATATGTGATTAATGCATTCTAGAGAAAAAATTATCTTAGCATAAAATTACTTATGAATCTCCTGAAACATTGTGAGGCAGTTACCTACAAATAAAAAATATGTACAAATATACGAATGTACACACACACTTTCACCATGGCAAAGATATTAAGTATAGAGTACAAAGAAACCCATCCTTCTATGTTGCTCACCCAAAACATGTTGCTATCAAATGGAAGTTGGCCATTAAACACCAATTAATTTAAAAATGCTGAATTTGACTGTAGGTTGTGCAGACTGCAAGTAAACATGTTGGTAAAAATACCACATGTACAGGTAAGAAAGTTCCAGAATACATATATACAGATCTATTTACTATATACCATATTTGCTGAGGAAAGTGGTGTGAGGTTTATATTTAAGTTACATAGCCATAATTTCTAGAGCAGGGAGCAACTGGCAAACTGCCCTCATTTATTTCACCCCTAACTCTTCCCCATGGGTGTATCTGTCACACGTACTAAACAAGGCAAGACACCAAAGTCTTTTTGGGTGGCATTTCTACTACATTACGCAATCACATACTACACATACTATCATACGTATCGTGGGTAGCAATACAATTCTCAGATTTATAGCAAGTACGTATTCTTTCAGCTTTCACTGTTCACAAGTCTCAGCTGAAAAAAAGCTGCACGTAATTCTTGTGCATTTTCTTTCCAAAAGTGCTATATGAATATTAGGAACATCTGTAATAACAGACACCTCGTGAACTGTACAATGAGCTGTATAATGAGGTTTCTCTAGAACTCTGAGATGAGACACACACAAACTAGGTAGAATCATAGGACTGTTTAGGCTGGAAAAGACCTTCAAGATCATCATGTCTAACCATTAATCCAGCACTGCCAAGTCCACCACTAAACAATGTCCTTAAGTGCCACATCTACATATCTACACACCAGAAGTGGTACTGGTCTTTGGTCTAAAGGTTATACAGAACACAGACAGACATACAATAGAGCCATATAATTAACCAAATTCGAGCATAATAAATTTTTACTAATAATTTGGCATTATTACCACACTTCCAAGCAAAGATACAGTGATTAAGCTGTAGAAAGGTCTTGTATTATGAATACTTCATTACTTTTATGGAATACCACAGCATAAAAAAAGAATCATAAATAATCATGTTACACTTGTGAAAATAGGCAGACCAAAAAATATTTTGTGATAGGATGTTCTTGATTATTTATGGTGTTAGTTCATTTATTTGCAGGGAGTCTTATTATTGTGAAACATCCATGCATCAAAACCTTGGGCAATTGATCCAACAAGGGGTTTGTTCTCAACATGAGCTTGCAGTATAGTTTTATATCTCATGACTTCTCTTTTCAGAATCTAATACACAGACATCAAAATGTAAACTTTAATGTCAATTTAAGGGCATGACCTGATCCTCAATAATCAGCAGGGATAAGAATATTCACTGGCCATATTTTAAGAGGAAAAAAAATTGGTTTTGGAAATAATGTGATAACACAAAGTCATAATCGTAGCACCAGCTTCAATAACATTACAGGCACTACAGAACTGGATCTCATGAATCACACTGTACCTTACTGCATAATCACAGAGTCATGCATCAAAATAACTTAATATAAGCATAGGCCATAACTTATGCACTGCAGCAGGTGCCCTCTACCAGCAGACAGTGTGACCTTCATAACAGGGTTAGGAAACAACCAGCCTGATACAGAAACCAATTTTGAAGCAGGTGACTACAAACCCAGCACTGTAAATCTAGACAGCAAGCTATGCATGAACACTTTCTATTTAAAACATCAGCAGGGTGACATTTTTTATTCAATAGGAGAAATTAATGTTTTGATTTGCTTTTCTTTCCTGTGATGTGTAATAAACACACACATACATTCTTAAAGAAAATGATAAAGCAGGTAGGGGAAAAAGCAACAGGTTAATTACAGGTCAACAGACTCCATTATTTATACACAATTACAAAATTCCAGAAATTAAGCTGAGCATTGCCATACCAAAAAAAAAATTAAAATTATCAAACCTGTTCTCAAGCTATGTTCCATGTACTGTTACACTAACGGTGACAGCCTCAATAGCTGAAGCTTACACCCCTCTATCAGCACTGTGATATATATAGATATAGATATATAGATATGTATATAAAACAATCCACCTTTGCAAAGCAGCTACCAGATATGGAGGGTTTAAATCAGGAAACTACTGAGCACATATCTGAAGTCAGTAAAAATTCTTCATAATCAATGTTCTATAGCTTATTGTATCATGCTTGAGCATTCAGAGAGTAGTTATTTTCTTCTCTTCCCTTATGCCAACCCCAAGAAATACAGCATGTTCAAGTGAGGCATAAAATAAAGCTGAAAATGCCTGCAGTTCACTGAAGGAATAGAAATAGGAACAAGAGATGTGCTTGACTTAAAATACCCAATTCAAACACTGTTAAACTTGAGGAGAGTTTCAGTCCTGTCCCTGACACTTGAACATGGTCAGTGGCCTTATGATTTAAACATGATTTAAATCCAAGATCTGCTTAACTGCAGACAGCTTCACAGCAGTGGAAAAATCAGTAACTTAATACACTATCTGGGCAAAAAAGAAAAAGACAAGTCTTCTCTGGCAAAGGACTTTCAAGTCATTGCATAACACATTGTTCAAAAAAGGAATACCATGCTTCTGTTCTTATCAGCAAATTTCTCTGCAATTTTAATATGATAATAGACCTAAGACCTAAGAAGCAGGCATTCAGGAACATGACATGCTTAGCATCGTCCTTTCTCAAAGCCTTCAGAGTTTATTTTTATGTAAATTTGCAAAGAAATCTAAGCACTAGAATGCACATGGGAAAAAAGAGAAAGACTAAGTCTGGAAAATTTAGAATGCGTGTAATAGAGAGTTGATTACAAGTTTTAGTCGGTAGTGAATACAACAAGCAAAATAATAAAGCAATTGATGTTAAACTTAGATTTGCACTGATTATAGGAAATGAATTTTTTCTAAATATCTCAGTGACTAAATATAAATTGTATTTATTCAAATAAATGCCTCATTTTAGGATGTGAGGATCCTGTTAATTGCCCTATTCTCTCTAAAGGTAGCATTATAAACTGAGTTAAGATTGGTACACTGTTTAATACCATTGGTAAGTTTAATACCATCCTGTAGCTAAAACTGTCTCTTACACATGCATCTAAGTCACAAGCTCTTTGAAGCAAATGGGACAGCACAGTGCCCTGAAAGGGCAGAAAAAAGTGGCCTTCCAAACAAATGCTAACAGAAAACAGTTTAAACTACCTACGGCAAAAACATGATATACATTTATATATCATGTTATTACTAAGAAAAACAAACAATAAAACATGAATTTGAATTGTTAACACAAGGTACTAAATTAAAGAATATCCATTCACTTTTGAAAGTAGCCTTTGAGAGGTCTCAGGAGAGACTGGCATACAATTGCTGCTAAACAACAGTAAAAAGGAACTATAGCTTTAGGACAGAATACACGGACTATATTTTGAATTCCAACTTAGAACATGTAAACTACAGTTTGAACCTGGTCAGTCTCAACTGGCTGAACATCACTATCTCTGTATCAAGTTCTAACAGAGAACTATAATAAAAACATATTTATCATCCACCACTTTGACAGACAAGGATTGCCAGTATTCTACAAATTTAAATTCATAAAGCCTTTTAAATATTATTAAAGGAGCCATTTAGCCATCACTGCTATCCCTCTTCGTATTTTTATCCTGTTCATAAAAAGTGCCATTAAAGGCTCATACAGCATAAATGAAATGCGCAGTGCTGCAGCAAATCAATAGTAAAGCTCTAGGGATAGAATGCAGCCCTCCTGGCTTTCAACCATTTCTTTCATTCACTAGACCATGTCTCTGCTTTCAACAAGTTTCATTGTGCTCTCCTAGGCAGTCACTAAGCTTTAATTGAAAATCCCAAACATTTGTAAATTCCTGGGGCAGTCAAGGTTCCTTCAGGGCACACTTGGGTGCTGCCAGAAGCAGTCCAACAGGAACACTCTAGGAATAGAAGTTCAACAGGAGTTAAAGGGTGGACTGGACACAAGGCAATTCAAAACCTCAGAATGCCTGGATAGCAGTTCAATCACAGCAAGTGAATGCACATCAGTATAATGCAGTCAAATACCACTCCTCTTCCCTCTGCCCCAGAGATCCAGGCTAATGCTTAACAAGATATCAAGCCAGACTTATCCAGCCCAGCCCCCATTTCCTAAATACACCATCTCAAACCTTCCCACCTACCTCTGTGTCTCTGGGAGCTCCCCATACCAACAACCTCAGCAGTTTTGGGGGCACGAGATTCCTAGCCAGTCTGCAACTGTTCTCAGTCACTGCTAAATCCTATGCCAGGCTCTAGCCACAAGCTACCAACCCTTCACAAAGCTAAGCAGCCCACACAGACTGCTTAAGGAGGCATGTTCAAAATACTCTGTATTGCTCCTTAATAAAGACTCCACCTTTGCATCTAAATGCTCTTAAATCAGAATTTCACCATAACTGTTTAATAGTCACAGTAATTCCCCCTGAATCACTTCACTGGAAGAGACAAATTAAGTTTATCTACTTTTAGCGGTTCTTCTGATAACTTTGGTGACTTAGAAGTACCCAAGGTTCTTCACTTTGATTGTGTAACCATTGAACATCTTCCAGAAGACTCAGTTTAAAACACCTTGAATAGAGAGTAATAATTGATCATTACAAGGAAGCTGGACTATCAGCTGTTCCTCTTCACACTTGTCTGCCACAGGACGGAAATATAAGGCCTGAGTACTGTTACACACTAACATTATAAAATCTAGAAATCTGCTTCAATAAAGCCTTTTCTATATGAGGATTTTAGCTACCCACATAAGGTAGCAAAAATTGCAGGAGGCATAGCTTGTCCTTGCTTTAAACTGGATACAACTCCCAAGCCACAAATCAGTTTACACTCCTGTAAGCTGGAATGTCAAGGCAGGTTGAATTTATCTTCAAACAGCTTAAATTAACAAATTCTGTAGCTTATCCCATCTTTTGGGATGCATTTGTGATAATCTCGTAGATCCAGCTTTCCTGTTAGGTACCACTTAGACACACCAAGGGCTGTTTAGCATGAATCTTCAGTACAAAGTCTCTGCTCAATTACTCCACTCTGGCACCTCTTTTCTTGATAATAATGAGAGAAAGCCAGGATCAAACATTAGAGTCCTGGTGAGGTTTTGTTTGTTTGTTTTGTGAGAATAACTCCTTTTGCTTTAAGAAAAGATTAATGGTGCATCAGGAACAATATTTTGCTTTTCCATGTGCTTAAACTTGCTTATCTTTCTTTGGACAATAGCTTGCATTACCCACAAAAACCAGGACCTCACAACTTAAGATAGACATTGTATTATTGTCACTTCTCCAGAAAAATCTATGCTAGCATCAGAAAAGGGCTGTTGTTTTCTGAGATGGGGGAAGATGAGAAAAGCAAGAGGAAGATGGACTGAACTGCAAAAAGCATTCAAGAACAAAAACATTCTCTGAGAAAAATTAAGTACACACAGTCTTGGTATGGTATTGGGCTGGGAGGGGATATTGTGGTTTAAAATTAAAGAGTTTGCTCAAGTTTTAGAGGAAGAAAGAATGATTATTCCCTGAAATTCAAGGATTATTCTCCCTAAGAAACTGTCAATTAGCATAACTTTGAACCCAGCAAAACTCTTTCTGACTACCAGATGTAACTATGGCAACAAGATCCAGGAACCTACAATAAATATGATACAGTGTCAATAACCCAGCCTTTTTCATGTAAATAGATAAAGCACAAGGAAGACAGAAGGCCATTTCCAGTGCTTTAGATTCAATTTTTAGATCTCTTTAATGCTAGGAATGTTAGCACATTCCAATGACTAGTAAAATAAAGAGTAGAAAACCAAAGGGCAAGAAAACCACACATCTCTCATGGAAAAACTATTCAGAATTAAAGAAAGAATAAGACCACGTTTGTGAACTTTTTCCATTAAAACTGTGAAATTCTAAAACCAGATATAATCTCTATTAAGTTCTGTAAATAGGTTTGAAATTATTGCAGAACACCTACTCAGTTTAATGAATGACTGAGATCTTCCTAGTGAAATTTTTAAACCTAAAAATAAAATTAACAGAACAGAAAGGTTTCCAGTTCGTAGAATCAAAGAACAGTTAGGGTTGGAAAGGACCTTAAGATCATCTAGTTCCACCCCCCCTGCCATGGGCAGGGACACATCACACTAAAATTCTCTTGTTCGGCTACATCTCCTAGTTGCATCTGTAGCGGTATGTTCCAGAGATGGGAGTGTTAAGTCAGGGGTTTATACAAAAGCTTATACAATTGTGAATCATTGCCTGAACATAAAATTAAGTTCCCTCTCCCATGCAGCACAGTATGGGAACTTTCGGGAAAAGCAGAACACTCTTCCTTTCCCACGACTTAGAAGTGGCTGATAGATGACAACACAAATGCATCATCATCCAGAGACTATTTGGATATAGGAAAATTTAAAATCCAATGGCTTCCTATCACTTAAAGCCTCCCTTCTCTGAAAACTGAAATAACACACTACAGAAAACAAAAACCCCATGTCCTTTAAGCTAGGAATATAATGCACATTTAAGAGCACAAGGCATGCAAAATGTTGTCAAAATATTAAGCCTTAGACCAGAAAACACGGAATGATGTTGTGGGATTGAACACAGGGACAGGCATAACTAGAAAATAATGAGGAAGCTGGAGTGAAACAGAAAGGGAAAAGACTTATTACAAAGTAAAAACAAAACAAAACAATCAGGCAGAAAAGAGACTGATGATGGAATGACAAATCCTAGGCAAGATGCAGAAATGACACCAGGAAAATGAAGGTTTCTTACAAACAAGAGAGTTCTGAGCTGAAAAGCTATAAAGTCACTGCCTACCAGAAGGATCCTAATCCAAATGCCATTTCTGACTCCCTATATCTCTCCCCAGTTGTGCCTAGCTATGAAGAGCTGATTCCCTCCTATCTTAATATAAATAGCTTGAAGCCGCAGGACTAAATCCCAGCAAGAGCCTGAGACACATGCTGGCCTGGGGTAACTGCATGAAGACAATAAAGACGATTTCATCTCTATATAGATGGGTCTTCAGAACAGGAAGCTTGCTGCAAAGACTTGCTAAAGCATCTTTGCATTCAGTAACATCTTAAAAGGGACCATTAGAGTCATGTATTGCCTCCACTTAATTGCTGCACTATTTTTCCCTTAGGTCAAATATTCCTTAAGGGTATGGATTGCTTGACGCAAGTCAAAGCATGCAGAATACATTGTCTTAATATTAACCACCCATTCATGATGCATATTTTCAGAAACAGTATAAAAAAAATAGGAACTAAAAAAATAAATTCACAGCATTACAAAAGAACCTAAGATTAGATCTGTAAAAAGCCTTATTTGCTAAAATACATATAGTTTAACATTTTCATGTTTCTTGCTATTCAATGACCTGTTTTCTTATAATGAAACAGATTATCAATAACTGAAAGCACACTTGTACTTATGTCCTACTCATTTGTGCCTGCAGCCACTGCATCCTGAACCACGACCTCATCAGCACTCAGCTTCCGTGATTTCAGCTTGCCACCAGAGTTGGACAGACACAAACTAAGCTGCCTTGAGAATCCAGAGGCCATCTAGGCAATAGCAGCTATCCACACCCGACAGTGCATTCTCCACATATCTTAATCAACAAAGATCCCACTGCAAAAACAACAGAGAAGAAAACCCACCCAGTAAGAACACACAACAAAACCAAAACACACCACCAGCACATACCTCCCCCTCTCCAAATGTCTAAGCTCAAATATCCTGCTTAAAACTACAGAGAGAAAAGTTAACTGCAGATAATACACTATTTCATTTTATGTCCTAACTCAGGCTGTGTGAATAATTGATTTCTCGGTTCGGCAGATTGAACTGAATTTGAAACAGCTCCTTCTCTTGCTCCAACCCTCTCAAAATTTCATTTTGACATCACACGTTCCATCTCAGTCTTGTTACAAAAGCTGTGAAATGAAGGCCAGATTCACAAAATGGAGAGGAGAAAGAAGAGTTCTCTTTTACAGAAAAGCTCAGTGTGCCTCCACCTTCCCTTGTCCCTGTGATGCTACAGGACAGCTAAGCCAATGCAACAGCTACCTAGAGGGGCAAGGAGCCATCCTCACCTCCCTTCCTGTGCTCCCACTGTGAAACACAAGCAACAGCAAAGGAAGTGGGAGAGATCTTTTTGGCAGCACTACTTATTAGGTTATCTTAGAACTACAGCAAGTGATCTCTCCATGATCAAGCACTGTATTCACAATGAACCTTCTTCAATTAAGAGACTTACCTTTGAAGCAAGCAGTTAAGACATCTTTCTGGACTCCAGTCTCCTGCCACACAAATCCAGCCTTCAGTTAATTCAAACAGAAGACCTGAAGCAAGCTGGGACATTTTAATTACCTTGGAACAATAGCAACAGAAGAAACGGAGAGTGTCTGGGCCAGGAAAGCCTGCAGTAAGCATTTGGACGAGGTGGAAGAGGTATGATTTACAGTCTTAGTGCTGAATCAGGTTTCCCACATCCTGGACAGTATCCTAATCAGAACACTTCTGGATAAGAGGGAAAGGATGTCTCATTTTCTCTAGTTTGCAAACTCAGTATTTTTCTCTGCTTAAACCATTCAAATTTTTGCAAATAGTTCCAGAACCTGTGATATTTCATTTTTCAGAAATCTTCCTATGTGCCCAAAAGATTCCCTGAATTGCTGCTGTGTATTAGTAACATCCTGCATATTAAGCATCATTCTTGCCCAGCATTTCATTTGTGGATGAAATGTCCATGTCTACATAAATGAGAGCTGCAAACTGAGATCTTGTGTTTCCAGGACACACTGCATTTTCCAGTAAGAAATAACAAAGCAGAAGTCAGCTCTCTTACAGAGGAGGAAGGAGGAAAAAGGATAAAACTGGAACACCAGAACAGTAACTGAAAGCTTCCTGCCTTTGCATGGATGCTAGGCCAGGCAACAGTACACAGAGCTGTCGGAGGAGCTGATAAACAGCAAGTCTAGACAAATACATGAGAGTTCTTTATTTCAACTTCTTCATGGGTCTTCTGAATTCCCCCACAACTTCTTGAATCTATTCTGTCACTGAATGAATGAAAACATTAAAAAGAGCAAAGAGAAAGCCCATTTCATGAAGCGATTACCAAATACTTTGAGTGGAATACCTACTCCACAAAAATACCTAAATCCTCATGTAACTCATACTATTGAATTGACTTGTTAAATATATGTGTGTATATATATATAAAAATAAATATAAGTGCTCCTAGCTTTGGGGTAATAACTTTATTACTCAAACAATATCTCTGTTTCTCATAAGACCAAGTGATTCATCCACGGTCACAGTCTATGCCTTTTGAATTGTGACAGCACATCTAAAGATAATGGTGACCCATGCCAGCAGAAACTCAGAACTAGGAGCTGCAGCATTACCAGGAGACAAGATACAGACTGGAGCTTGCTGATGGTCTCTGGCTCTAGGAGTCAGCAGCATTCTACACATCCTCCTCTTAAGGTGCCATGAGCCCCATATCCCAGCCCTACCACATTCCATTCAAAACCTGCCTGCCTGTCATGAGATCTAACCTCTGTAGTACATTACGTGTCCATTAAAAACAATTAAGTTATGAAGAACTTGCAATTAATACAGACCCTTTTTTTCCAGTACAGCATATGGAAACCACTAAGCTATTTCTGTTGAGCAACAACAACTATTAAATTAAAACTAAAAACAGTTCCACCCTTGTTTCAGATTTGTATTCATGATGCTCAAGATGATTATCTACACCCCAGCAGCATTCAGGACAACAAAGAATGCTGTTTTCCTTCACAAATTGCTACCCTGCATCATTTTTAAAGAAACTCATTCAACAGCCTACAATGTAGCTTATGAACAGTTAAGCAAGTGATACCAGGTTTTGCCAAATTAGATATTGAATTTATTAATAATTTAATGTAACTTTTAGTACTACGGTTAAAAATAGCTCTCCCATGAGCTTTTAGTCCATACCAGATACTGTGGTAGTTATACTCAGAATCTAAAGCATTAGAATTTAAACAACATAACCAGACCAAGCAGAAACAAATCTTACTCTTTGTGAGTAAGGTTTCCCACTTTCATGCAAACCCCTGCATGGATATTGAAGGCCATTAAAACAGAGCTAGTGAATTAGAGACGCTAGTAAAATTAAGAGAAGTACCCATGCAAACTATGAGGAAAAAGAGCCACCTCTAAGGCTCTCTTTCCACATGGAAGATTTTAAATCACCTCCCTTGCCTTCCTTATAATCCCTCCATTTATTTTTTTTTTTACTCTCTACACTGCCCCCACCTAAATACAATTACTATGGAAAATAAGCTCATTAAAGCACAGCATGGGTAAGCAACTGCAGTCAGAAATGAATCAATTGATGCAAAGCTTCATATTAGTGGCTGCCATTTGCATCACAAGGAGAGTGTGATGGCATTCCCTAGAGACAGTGACCTGTACTGAGAAAAAAAAAAGTCCACATTTGTCTTCATGAGGTGATGCTACCAGAACAAGTGCTGGTTTTCCCCCATCTTCCAGGTCACCTTGCGAGGATTCCCTGCTACAACATATCAATTTCAATTACCATGGTTAATATTATACCAAATTCTTTTATTTTTACTTTAAAGCTAGTTACATGAGAAGAGTGGTTGACAACTTTGTAATCATAAAAGAATGAAACTCATCAATATCTATACATCTGTCTTTTCTTCAGGAGGTATTAGCAATTACACCCTATTTTTAGTTATTTTAGCTTTATCTATAGACATAACTGACGAGCAGCCTCTTTGCATTTCTTCATAGTTTATTTTGTAAAGGATCTGGACATGACTCAGCTGAAGTCAATAGAAGGACACGATTAATATGATTTTGTCTCAAGTTTGTCGTAAGAGATTTATGTTGCCATAACAGAGATTTATGCAGTAATAAAATTGTCCTGTTATTAAATTTTCTACAGCATATCAATAACAGGAATTACACAAATCATTTCATATGAGGGAAAAGCAAAATCTGCTTCACAAACATTTCTAGATGGTAAGCATTTTAATACAATTTGTAGTTCTTTTATATAAACAATACCCAGCTGATTTATTGTGTTTCCATGCAGCATTCTGTGCAAATTGAGAAAAATCTGGACCTTAACTTCTTAAGATATGATCAGCGAGTTCACTTTATTATTTTTCCCTGAAAAGAGGGAAAAAAGATTTACCTGAGTGACACTGAAAAGTAACATGAACCATTTCTTTCAAACTACTTTTCTGTAGCCTTCACAATGCTTTGAAAAAAGCCTTTAAGCTAAGTTTAATAGACATTTTTAGTGCTCTTAAAAATCATCCCTGCATATAACCATCTCACAATAAATTCATTTACTTCATTGGACATATGTCCAACAAAGTCCAGCCCAAACTTATTGTAACATCTCACATTTGACCAAAATTTATCTGATGTATATTCTGTTCCAACAATATGATTATATGCAAAGCTTGTTTGTTTGTCTGTCTTCCTTACTTATGCTGCTGTCCCAGCAGAAAACCAGCAGTCCTGCCCCATAACTAACCCTAACTTATCAGGCTGTACAAACAACAGGCAAACACATATTTTAGTAAGAAAACAGAACATGATATCTTTCATAAATTTATTGCAGAGATACAGAAAAAACAATTCAAATGACTGCCTTGAGCATCCTCTGATCCCAAGTTTAGACAGTGACTTTTGTGTCAGGGTTGACCAATACGATCAAAGCATATTTTGCTATCTAGCATACTTGCTACCCAGAATTAGCAAAAATGAGACCACAGTCCAGAAAGGGACAAATGTAAGGGGAAAGGCAGATCATATTTAGAAATTCCTTCCATTCCTCTGGAATGGTTACCCAGCCTTTAGGAATTGTTAAGCCTCTGGAAGATAGTTTAAACCAAGATTCCCAAAGGGATTAAGAGATGGGAGGGGAGCCAGCAAACTGAAGACAAGTTTAACGTACCAAACATTCTTTTCAATAATTCACAAGGCAAGAAATTGCCTCATATATTATGTGGCTTTGGTCCAAAGCAAGTATAAGTTGCCAATTTCAGAGAAAAGCAAAACAATGTATACAAAAGTGACACATGTAATGCATTCATTTTATAGACTGATATAATTGCTTTCTCAGGAAAATACATTAAACACCATGTTAGTGAGCCTTCTATTTTCAGGCAAGTATGTAATTTGCTTCCTCAGGAGAGCCCTACATAAGACATCATGTATTACCCTTCCCACCTCACATTAGGTGACATTTCAAGTCACATGCACAATCCTGCATTTCCTCTAGCTTCCATAAAAATTCCATGTACAGAAAGCACAGTGACAGATGCTAAAGGAATAAAGTATCTTTACTGCATCATTTGGGCCAGTCATAGTACAGCATCACTACTACAGTACATCAATGCTACTAACGTCTAAACCAACATCAGTATTTAGACTAAACTTCTTCCCAGTGCACCCTTAGCTTCTCAACATGAATAATGCACTTTTAGGGATTGATTTGACCACCAATATATCAGGGAGGAAATAACATCAGGGAAAGCATGAACGAGAATATATGCTACTTAGTGAAACCACTGAAGAGAAAATCTGCTCCTTAGTGAGCCAACTGTGATACGTGAAAACAAGCAATGCCGCCTTTGTAGCACTTTCAGAAGATGCTGTTATTAGATATTCTAAACACAGCCCTATTCCACGTTAAAATGGCTTTGTTCTCTGAGAAGTGTAAAAAGTGAAAAATTGCATGGGATTTCATATTTACTGCTTCAAATTACTGAAGCAAAACTTGCTTAAGTTGCAAACCAAAAGACTGGTTCTTACAGATAACCTAAATTCCATCTAGAGTTATGGCAAAGCCATTTCTGATTCATATATTATCATAACAAAGTTTTCACACGTATTTATCCATGAAATAGCCATACAAAATAAATATCTAGCTGAAAAGTGCTTCCTTAAGAAACATCATTGACAGTTTAGAAGACAAGTGTCAAGCTGACAGATCTTCTCTTTCAAAGATATGAAGTTAATAATACAACTAACAGTTCCCTAACTTAAAAGTTAAGGTCTTGAATCATTCACAAAACAATCATGATGCTCCCCTTGGATTTTGCTTGGTGAGCAGGCAAGCACACCACTGGAATGGGTTAAATCATTTGCAAGACAGACATTCAAGTTTTTCTAAGCATAAGGTATTATTACCAATGCAAACAAACTTTAATATCCCCTTCAAATCACATTTGCTATAGCAAAAAAATCAACATATTCACTGTACAGTGAAGGACCTTAGTTCTACCAGTGAGGTCAGATGCACTAAACAATTCAGTGACATGCTGTTACAACAATTCTGGCTCAACATGTAGGCAAAGTTAGCAGACTTAAGATAGATGCTATATTACTCCATCACTGCAAGGACAAAGGTAGGGCTGAGAAAAGCATTTTATACAGCACAGCTAGTTTCCTTAGTACATCAGTGAGCATGCAAAGCAATTCCAGAGAACAGGAGCCTCTAAGGGGTTTGCAAGCAGCATGCAGTCTACTGAAGAACTGTGGATCTAAGGCTCTCCCACTCACCCATTCCTAACCTAAGGGCTCATCAGATGTATCCTGCAAGCTTGGGTAGCAATAGGCCATTCTGTGAAAAATATCATACTACTGTAAAAGATGTTAGTGAGAGGAATAAATCCACTTTCAACAGACTTCCTTCATGCTCTGAGGAGGCCTTCAGCAACACTGGTGGCCAAAAGCAGGATGAAATCTGGCCAAATACTTTCTGTTACTCTGCAACACACAAATTAGACGAAAAGCAATACTGCAGGCACAGTCACATCCGTTTCATTTATAAGGAATCACAGCAAAATACTTTCTATTCTTTTTTTTTTAGTTAATACTGCTTGAGTTTGGTGGTTTGGATTTTTTTTTTGTTTGAGTTTGTTTGTGGTTGGGTTTTAGTTTTTTGTTTATAAACAGGGATGGCAAAAGTGAATTTCTTGCGATTTCTGCATGAAAAAGTGCTGCATTTTCCCCAACCATGAAAGTCCATTACACTACCTATTTAAGAAATACCCCACAGAGTAACAGAAGAAAACTAAAGGCCATTGCTATTGTAAAACCAATCAGGATCTATTTTCTCATTTGCTACCAGGTAAAGGAATTCTTCTCTGTGTAATGATTATCTTGAGTGCGTCTTTCATTTCCTTTTCATTTTTTTTTTTGGCAGAAATCCTTACAGATGCAAGACCCAGAACACAAAAACCTGCATTTCAAAGTGCAACCACATCTTCAAACAATTTGCTAATTTTACATTAAATACATGAAAACCTTACAACAGATTTATAAAAAGAATAAAACACAAGTGGAAATTAGATTTCATTCATTGGTCCAAAAGAGTTCTATTCTCTTTTGTTTTCATTTATTCTACTCTGTGGTATTTGAGGATACATAACACACCTGTTTTGTATGATATGTTGAACATATCCTGTGACAATACTACAAAGAATAACTGCAACCTCCTGAACTCATCTGTTTGGAATTAAGTTAAGTTGCATTAACTGCATTCTGCTGAGGAATATCTGCATGACCAATAGAATCAAATGGAAATTTAATGAGTTATAGGTCTTTAACAGTCTTTAGAGCAGCAACAATCAACTGAACAGATTCAAGAATTTTTAGCTAGGCCCAAATCAATATTATTATTTTGGGTTGCTTAATCACACTCTGCACAGTACAATTGGGTATGGGTGGGTGTATGGGTGTCTCAAAACAACAGAGGGAAAACCCCAACCTCTTCCTACCTGTTACTTAAAATCTAAGAGAATAAATTACTGAGATTTAGGAGTATGAGGGCTGTGACTCTGGAAGTGGCTGGTATCAGTGGGGCAACTGGAGCTGGGAGAAAGACTAAAAATACTCATGGAAGTGCAGAAAAGTAAAAATAAAAAGCTACTACCTGGAGTTGTAACTGTCAAAAAAGAAGCATGACAAATGTTGCTTGGAAATTCTCAAGATTACTGGATTCTTGTGTTCTGTACCCTTCTCCTTCAACTGCCAGCCCTTCCCAGCAATTGCTTTTCTTGATCTCCCGATCCATGAATAAAACAGTTTCGGTCTTGCACCCCGCCACCTATTCATCACTCTAAAGTCCCTTTGCTGGCTTGGTTTCCCA
>JANHGB010010202.1:720-31174 GCA_026283785.1 Coracopsis vasa | reverse complement strand
AGTTTCGGTCTTGCAACCCGCCACCTATTCATCACTCTAAATTCCCTTTGCTGGCTTGGTTTCCCAATTTATGCATCGTAAAATTCTGCACACGTTTAACAGAGCAGCAATTTATAAATAGTTTTTATTATACAAGGCAGCCTTGATGCTCTAATAGGAGGTCAGAGACACTGGCACTTAATTCTTAAACTTTTCCATTCTGCTGCTCCTCCCAGTTTCTCACAACTAGTTATTCTCAAAGAAGAATGTTAATGCTGATTTGTAATTATCTTTTCTCTTTGATGAGCCCACTCCTTTAATAGTGGGCAATAACTCCTTTTCATAAGTGAAATATTAGAAAAATTAAGAGACCAGGCAGTTATTCCCACACTGAGTCATAAATCAGTAACAGTTCTACTTCTTGTTACGTCCAAGGAATAGATTCCCATGGCAACATATGGATCCTTTATTATAATATCATTTTGCTTAGATATATATTCTGAGGTGGGAGAACCAACTGTAAACAACAAAGCAAATATGCTTCAGTGGCAGACTGAACTGCAGCAGAGCCATTGAAATAGCAGGTGAAGCAAGTGATCAGGGTACATCTAGAAACCCCTACTCTGTAGTAGTAGAGGACAGCCTCTGGCAACCATCTATTACAGTTTCTTGCCAAAGCCAATTTAAGCCTACCAGTTTCTGCACACCCGAGAGGAATAAAGAAAATGCTTCAAGGGCTACAGAGCTGTCACTGATGAGAGCAGGGAGCACTGCAGTATGCTGGAACTGCGAGTTCCAAGAGGTGAAGTCTACATATTTGTATAGGAAGAGAGGCTGCACAGCCTCAAGGAACTACAGGGTACAGTCCACAAGCTGCTAATTCCCTTTTGCTTGATTAGCGTCAGGCATTGATGGAATACCCTAAAATAGCTGAATAATGGTGGAGAAAAAAAGGAAAAGAATCCACAGGGGAAATAAGCCGTATGCTAATGTCTCTCCTTGAGAAGATCTTTTTAACAGTCCTTAACAACAACAACCTCTTCCTCTCCCGGCTCAATTCATTCTCTAGTTTACCAGCTCTTTGTGCAGGTACTGCTACACTAGATACAAGTTTTCCCACAGCACAACAACCTGCCCCTATGCTTTATAAAATTAATATGAAACTGAGGTTCTACTGCAAAATTATCATATAAATAAACCGTAGGGAAAGCTGATGAAATGTAGGAACTCAAAACACTTGCTACTTAACTACCACTTTAAAATACCTAAAAGTATTACAGAAAATTATTACTACTGAGCACTCCAAGACCAGTTTAAGACACCCACTGATATGAATACTTGACCCTGCACTTAAGTATTTAATTCTTTTTAAGGTTCATAGCCCACCTGTCCCCCTCTAAGGTATAGCCTGACACACAGCCAAGAAGAACACTGTTTAAAGCTTTAATAGCACAGAAATCCATGTACAATGGCTCTTTTCATTTGTCTTCTACACATCAGTCAAGTACCTACGCTCTTGAAGAAACACTGCTAAACTGGACTCCAGTATTACTACAATTGTTCAGGAGAAGGGCTGCAGATGGAAATAATTCCCAAGGACTAAGAAACTTCAGAACACCCCAGTAAAAAGACTGATTAAGAGGAATAAAAGGTGAAGAAAGCCTCAAAGTAGTTTTTGCTCAGCACGTGCTAAGCCAAACTCCTCTCTGGGCTAGCTAGTGGGGAGAGCTGTTAATGCTCCACAAGTGTCTCAAGCCTCATCCTCAGTTGCCCTGCCTTTGTTTTGCACATACTTGTTTTCAGTGTGCACATTAACAATACCTTTGCAAAGCAGAGAGCACCAGAGATGGTTCATCAGCATCAAAGGAGTGTTCTCAACACTGCAGGTCATATGGGGAAGTAGCAAGAGAGAAGCTATTGAGTAAGTTCTCTCAAAACTCAATTTCTCTTCTTGAACTGAGAAGCAAAAGATGCCAGCGACAAGAAGGTCAAGCATCATCGGGATCCATTAAAGTTCTCACTGCTGTTCTTATCTCGGAGTCATTAGTCTATTGCTTTGAAAAGAGAAGCTATTTATGCTATTATTTGGTGGAAATCAGGACAATTCTACTTATCAGAGCAACAACATCCTGAAAGCATCTCCAAATAAAAAAGAGAGACAAAACACAAACACTAATTATTTTTTAGAAGAAAGCTTGATACATTTTAAATATATAAAGCATCATGGCTGGGACAGGAAAGGACTGGGCTTAGCAAGTCTTTTCTAATCAATTCCAAATTGAGGATATCTATTTAGCATGCAGATGTGCAACTCTTCCCCATCAAGAGGTCATACATTCCAAAAGAGGCACACAGACTAATATTATTGCATAGTCCTACTTTACTTCAAAGTTTGTCCCAATTTCAGTGGGATTGGCAGTACTCAGTGACCATGCTAACGCATTTGTAGTCTACTGCACTTACCAGGCTTTTGAAAATGCTTTATAAGGGCTTCATCTACCAGGAGAACAAGCCTCTAAAACATTCCCATTTCTTCTTTTCTTATTCTTTTAGGATGAGTTAAAGATGTGTGCATTTATTACTGGCCTCTTCTGCTCACTGATATTGCATCCAGTTGAATAAATATTTTAACTGCCCAGCAACACATCCTGTAAAGCAGAGCAGCTCAAACACTTGACAAGTATCAATTAAGTCTTGTTATGTAGAGATAGTATTTTTCTCATTTTGTAAATCACGCCATTTAATTTCCTGAAGAGGTGGAATAATTTATGAGAATCTGCCTACAATAGGATTAACGTGGAGCTGTTGCAGTTACTGTATCCAGAAATCTTTGTGCACCTCATAAAGGTAAGCCCCTAACCATGTACACGGTATTTATAATTTTGTAAATGCCTCTTTCATTTTAGAGTCATACTCTACACCAATGAGACAGCCTCATTAAAAACATTACGCTAACTGATAAAAACCAAAGGAGATGGGGTCCAAAATGCAGGTTCCAGTAGGCATGAAAAGCAATAGCTCAGATTAATTCCTTACTTAAGTCCCACGACTTGAACAGAATGCAAAGTGTAGCAATTATACTCAAATACAATGAATGCCATAATTATGACTTCAGAGATAAGTGGAAATATTTTGAGAATCAGTTCAATTAAAGCCATATTTAAAATAGGGAGTGCTAGACTTTACCTACTATAAAACGGTTGTAGGGGATTAACAATACTTGTATTTTTAATTGCTTATGACTAACTTATGCTGGTTTTGAATTAAAGAAATAAATCCTTTTACCATTACTAGCACTACCATTACTGCTACTAGAAAGAGATGAAACTCTTCTCTTTGAAACCAAGGAGGAACTAGTGTCCAAGTGTTTTTAAGGGGCTTCATTTTTCCCTGAAGACCTGTAAAGCTGATGCCTTCAATACTTGCAGTGAATATAAATTATTAATACTGACTTAAAAATAACAGAGAACAAGCAAATAATCTTTTCCAGGTAATATCATTTCCTCTGGAGTGGTTGGATGAAGAAATTTAAACATTTATTCTGCAAGTTTAAAAACAACATCAACTACAAAGTTTGATGCGAATACTGGTAATCAAATAGAAGGCCTTCCTTATCCAATTTTCTTTTCTAAGATACAGAAAATGATGGCAGGAGAATGATACTTTATCTTCGCAAGTTACAGGGGCAGAAAGCCACAAGAGGCCGAAGTGATTGCCAGTTGATGTGGTATTTCTGAATGTGAGATTAAGAAGAGGTATTTCCAATTTAACTGGCCTTGTTTTAAAAATCACTTCACTGCACACTAATACAGAACTTCATGACAGCATAATTTAAAGACTGTTCATGAGTACTAGCATAAAATTCCACGATCAATATAATATAATCTGCCACTTTGAGCAGGGAGGACAGTATTTTCCAGTAACCTTTACCTAATATTTAAAGTAGTCACTACCAAGGGGTGGGAATAAGAAACATCTTTCCAAAGAGTTCAAAATACAGTAGCCAGCTTGCAATTCTACATGTTTGGAACTGGCAGAGATGGCAATTCTTCTGTTTAAGCCAAAGCAAAAATTAATCACATGCATCTCTCTGCCAGTATGCAGAATTGATTTCAAAAGATGCCCTGTAAGAAGTATACTGAAATCTGTGGCAAGGAACAAAGCTTAGAAAGAGCAGATGATGGAATGAATATAAAGAGAGAAAAGGGATACGCAGATTTGTTGTACAGCTCTTTGAAGGAGGGAATAAACAGGAGTCAGAGAAACACTGAAGAAAGTCAGCAGTCGTGAAGAAAATCATGTAAACATTATGTTGGATAGACCAAGCAAAGGAATGTCAAGGACTTTAGAAGAGATCAGGGAGAGAAAGGTATGAAGACCAGGCACAACAAATTATGCTTTTACAATTGAGAGGACAGTTTGTGTTACAGAAACAAAAATGAAGCACTATCAGAAAGCAAAGAGTGCTGGGTGCTAGAAGACAGACAAAAGCACAACGTTACACAACTACAACAACAAAAAACCCTGAACACATGAGCCCACACAAAACCCCAAGGATCCTAATTAGAGAGAACAGGGCTGACCCAAAGTCCTATTTTCTTTCACATGTTCAGCCAACAAACTGCAGAGAATTCCAGCAGCTAGAATTGACAGTGACATTTCAAGTCAATGAGAATCTATTTTACTCTTCCTCCCACAACACAAATGAATAGTAGTGGTAATGAAATTCCACTCCTATTGTAAATTGACAAACACAATTCTGCATTTAGCCCTTCCAGAAAAATTTGCCTTTTAACAAACTCAAGCTATTCTGAAATAGCCTGTGGCCACAATAGGACAAAACAAAATGTCACTCTTTCCTGCACTGTCCTCCTTCCAATTAACTTGACTTTAGTGGAACAAAAAAAGTTTCTACTCTTTTATACCTAACGTTTTGAATAAATCATATTAAAATTTGTAATTTCAGTCACAGACTTTAATAGTCTGGCTATTTATTTCACATTTAATCAAATGTTTCTGACTGAGAATGGGCTTCTAATTCACTACACCAAAATAACTTGCTCTGAAAAATCCATACGCACTGGTTTCCAATGCTGTCTTCTCCAAAATGCCAAGGAATTACATTATGAGAAATAAAAAGAATTGATTGGATATTGGACCAAGCTGCAAAATGTAATCTGTGCATATTATTATTCAGAAAAATGACAGGAAATATTCTTATTCTCTTCTTCTTAAATGAGTTTCTTCAGAAAAGCTAATAACCTTTTCCTATTTAATTGTGGTACACTAGGAAAGAAGCCCTTTGTACCCCTCAATCAGAAGCACAGAGAGAAATAACTCTGTGTTTCTGTTAGGCAAAAAAGAAATAGCTGTAATATTTACCAAGCAGGAAGGAAAAAAAGGAAAAAAAAAAAAGAGAACAGTGTGACGCTGCGAGCTGTCTGTTCTCACAAGCAAAGCAGGGTGTGATCAGCTCTCCACATAACACACCAAATGCACCAGGTGATGCAGTATCCCACAGCACATGTATCTGCTTGACAAATTCCACTGTGAGTAAAGACTTTTCTCACAGTCTCTAATTTCTATGTAACTCTTTCCTTCCGCCCCTGAAAAACTATGCACCCCGTTGAGTACAGTCAGTAATTTGCTCAGTCTCAAAGCTTGGCTAACACGATACATCTACAAGCAAAGCTCTCTCAAATCTGAGAGCACACTTTGGTATTGGCTGGGATAGGTATACATAATTCTTTCCCTTTATCATTGTTGTTTTTCCTTAGTAAAAGAAGACGCTTTGTCCTCATGCTCTTTGGAGAAGGCTTATACATGATCACAGCACCACCTAAGAACAGTTTCAGGTTTTGACACTACCTCCTTCAGTATCTACTTTCCACTTGGAGGCAAGTCCAAGAATGGTAACTGCATTGACAATAGGTATTGCTCATGCTCATTTGAAACAATTACTGGTTTTTATTAAATATATGACTATGGAAAGAAGTTTGGTGATAATGCTGAAGCACAGAGATGGAACACCTGACACGTCCAGGAACAGTTCAGCATCCACAAAATGAGCTGAACTTGCAAATTTTGGCACAGCAAGATCCATTGTGTTGCAAATCTTAAATAGGATTTTCACAAACCTTCAGCTTCAGTGACTGGAAGAGAGACATCAGCCAGGCAAAGACAGAACCAAGTCAACGAATGAGTTGTACACATATATATGTATCCACCTGCTGGTAGGAAGTCTTTACACAGCAGTAGTATGCTTTTACAGTGGTTTAAGCCTGGAATAAATCCAATAAAGCAGCAGAGGTTTTCTTGGTTAAAAAAAAAAAAAATCAAAACCAAACACAAAGCAGCATTTATCCTACAATGGTCCTGGCACACAAAACTTATTATAGAAAGTCTGCTTTTGATAAGGCTCCACACCTCCACATCAGGGGCCCTAATATGAGTCTGATGTATTTATTTTTTTTAATTAACAACCGAGTGCTACAAACACACATGGCAGTTTCCCAAAACAGTGAACAAGCTTAAATTACTAAACACAGAAACACATTATGATGGTGTTACTAAGGTCCAATGCTCAGCAAAATAAGTGGTTTTCAGTTGATGTTTATTTGAAATTAAAATGTGTTCTAACCCAGGACTCAAAGGAACAAGCTGGTATTCACCACATACCACCAAATTGCTATAACATGAAACAAACTGTTCTCATTTGTTCAGAGCTGATTGATGCAAAGCATGGCAGAGTTGACACTACAGTTGGAAGAGGCACTTTCCAGAGCACTACAGCTATGTCAAAGAAGCAGTACTATCTATAAACAGTATAAAGAGAGGGTGAATTAATCTCTGCTATCCATTACATCAACAGGCAGAGTATTTCCAAGTACAGACACCACACTCTCAACCTCACTTGGGGATTTTTGCACACTATGCACTCCAGGCTTTCATCTGATACCACTGTTAACACTTCAGATTCACAATCCATCAGCAGTGGGTTTTATCAAGTACACTGCCTGCAAGCTCAGTATTCAAGTCCCAACAGCAGTGTGAGCTAAACTTTTCATGGAACAGGAGAAACTGAGTCACCTCTAGTGCAGGACTGTTTAAGAGGCAGGAAAAGACTAGTTTACTAGTTAGCAAATACTAACATTCTATGCTCCTTTCACATAACCTGAGTTGAAATGTTGAAGTATTTGCATTCTCTCCCTTCTGACCTTGATGACATGTGTGACAAGGCTGTTTCCAAACATATTTCCAAACTCAGCTCCACAAAAAAGACTTCCTGAAAGATATACTATTACATTAACACGTTGGAAAGCATCTAGCCTTTGTGCTGCCCCCTCTATCTATAAATACCCTGAGAGTGACATGCAGCTCCCAAACCAAATCCAAACTTCCTCCAAGAATGCTGAAAATTTTATCTTTGTCAACAAATCATGTATCACATCTCTGTGCAAAATAATATCCCATATATGTATGTAGTAAAAAAATACCAGCAGATATTTCCAAATGCCCAGTGCCAAGAGAAGAAATTCCCAATACAAGAAATGCTGCGATCCATTACAGGATCATGAATTCAATCTTCTGTCATGCAGCTCTGAAGTAACGATCATTTCTGCTTCTCTACAGCTATCTTAAGGAGAAGAAAGACTTCAGGAAAGCAAAAGAATTACCATAAAATCAGAAGGAATGTGCTGAAAATAACATCAATGGAAGAATATGCTAATGATCATTTTAATGAGATTAACATGCTCTCATATCCCCAACCGAAAAATGCCCTATCCCCATCCTGGCAATGGTAAGTAGCAGTAGCAAGAAAAAGTCTCCCTTTCTACTGATGTGGGCGATATTGAAGCTGCAACCATTACTGGAATTCCAGTCAGGAAGACGAGGAGGAACAAGAGATGCTTTTAGCTTATGAGACATATCAGGGCATATTTCCCTTCTGTTTCTGACGGCACTGTTTCAGGGAAACAATTCGTGACAGAACTCCCATGGGACAGCACACCTCCGCAGTTGTTCAAGCAGAACCCTCCAGATGGAGGGAAAATTCAGCTTTAAATCTAAAAGGCAAAGGCGATGGTTTTATTAGAGTTTGACACTCTTGACATTACTATGTAGGTATTTTAAAAGCCTATTTCAAAACTTTATAGAGTCGTCAGGTTTTTAACATGAAGACCCTTTAAGTTGTACAGGAAAATAGTCCAGCTAGATTCTTAGTGAAAACTGTCAACAAGTTTTGACTGCAAAGTTGGCAATTCAGTTTTGCAAGACTCATTCCATGAACATCCCCATTGAAGGCAACAGCACTAATTTATACACCATGTACAGCTTTAAACATGGAAAAAAAAGAGCAATGTTTAATCAATGCTTACCATAAAGCTTTTACCAAAGCATAATTTAAAATATTACAATGCAAGAATAATACTGGAATTACAAGAAATCAAGAACGTAGCAAAAGACAAATAAAATTGCATGTCACTTTTTTAAAAGCATACTTTTCAACACCTGAAGAAACAAAACCGGTCACCATGGCGTGGTGCAGCAGTTGAAAACAGCTGCATTTCAATTGCATCTGCACCCATTCAGCAATTTAAAGTTAATTGGAAAGGATATGTTTCTAGGGGAGGCATACCAAGAAGCAGGTATGGTAAGGTATTTCTGAGATAATGCTTTATATTGTTTACATATTGTTTAATTCTTTTCAAAGTCTCCTTTATCTGCCTGGAAGGGGCTTTAATGGATCTAAATAAAAGGAGAAAAGTTGTCTAACATTTATGCCTTGCTGATTCCATTAGATGTTGCTGTGAGAAATGTAAATCAAGAGATTGGGTCTTAAAAGTTTTATTCACTGTAGCTTTAATAGACCATGCCAATATTACTCCAGTATTGCCAGAGATGTCTCCAAGAACACTTTATGAATACCAAGAATGCCTACCATGAGTATTGCTTTGGAAGTACAGATTAAATCCTAAACTTGTAATCTCCCAATTGGATTCACATAGAGAAATTCAGTATGGCTTCAGGGAATATGCCAGCAAAGGTACCACAGTGGAATTAGATTGTATGTTTAACTAGAATGGAAACTCTCACCCTTTGATCTCAAGGATCCTAAGTTACATGTTTGTTTTCAGTACAAATGTGAGCAAATATACACAACTCCTTTTGACAGCTGTACAGATAACAAATTGTCTTGCAAAAGGACCTAATAAGCAGGTTATATGTGCTGCATCAAGAAAACAATTAACTACACATTACTAAAAAAGCCTGTCTGGTTTTGATAATCAGCATTCCAGCAGTCGTGATGATCCCTAAAGTGAATTATAATTTATTAAACCCTACCTGATTGAGCCATAAAATATTATTTGCAATAATACAACCTATCTTCTGTTGGTGCATAGGTAGCTGCACAAACAGCCACAGCCTGTTGTACCATTGCTGCAGAGTACCAGGCTTGCCCTTGCTACTGTTGTCGTGATTAGGAGACCTAATCATGTAGGGCAGCAACTTCCAGCATCACCTGGCTTGCAATCCAGGCCTCATACAAGTTAAAAGGAGTTCAGCTCTTCAACTGCCTGGACCACATGCTCATCAACAAACTACGTCAGGTCATAAGCAGCAACAAGGCAAACTCCCCAAGCTTTCACAAAAGTAAGTATTTTTAGTTAGGAATTATGAAGCAATGCCAAATGAAATTAAATCCATGCATTTTATACACAGGAACACAACATTCCTTTCTAAATCCGTTTGACAACACCAAAGGCACTAGAATTTTATGGATAATAATGAAGGCAGAATTAGGACTCCAGCAATTCTGGAGGCTTCTACGATCATGAACTAAAGACAATCATGTAGAGGTAAATTCTCAGGCATACAATATGGAGCAAGCCATCAGACTGAGTTTGTAAACCATGTCATGCAGAGACAATGGCAAAAGTTCAAATTCAAAATAAACTTGGTGTCAGATAAACCAGCTAAAAATAATTTCCATGAGCTACATATGAAAAATTACTAATTAATGTCTCCATCTAATATAAACAACATGGAAGGGAATTTCCTTTCTAAAAGTACTTGGCTCAGACTTGGTTATGTTGCAAATGTTTATAAACCAAAATGCTGTCTATGGGTAATTTGAGTATTTGGGTCATATCTTGCACTTCCTGGGTGTGACAACCTTGCATACCAAGGTTTTATTTAATAATAAAAGTAACTACAGACTTTTTGAAAAAATATCTTACTTGCAAGAAATTAAGAACCTTATGCAGAAGTTTGATTAATGTACAGCAATCCATCAATTAAATAAGATTAATTCATTGTTCTTGAGTGTTCCAGAAAATATGGTAGAAACCCAAAATATGCTGACATTAATCTAACAGCAATGAATTAGGGGAAAAAAAATAATTTTAAAGAAAAAATGTTTATAACAGATAAAAAACCACATGTTCTGGATGGCTCTGAAATTGGCAGCCTTGAACAGGTTTCAAATCAAGACAACTCTGTTCTGCACATTACAATCAAAACTGTTTAAATCACACAACCACAATTCAGGAGACATCCATTTAGTATTAATTTCTGAAAAGGCAGTTCTTTTTAATGTTTCACAAATAATTTCTGGGCAACCATTGACTAGAAGCTTGTAGGTCAAATTCACTTGTAATAGCATCTTCTTAAAGGGGATTTAAAAAACAGAAATTCTTAATGGAAGTTATTGCAAAGGGAATACAGGATCTCACTTTTTGAAATATTCACCTACAAAAACAATGATTAATCTTTCTCTTAAATGACAACCATGAGAGTGCCACTAATAATAATATATTAAGCTTTTAGAATAGTTGAGAACTAATACACAGTTTTGAAAACTATAAATCTATTCACAAAATTGGATGCTTTCTCTCTAATCTGGATTCCCTGTTTAGATGACCAGTAATATCTGTGATTGTAAAATTTAGGCCATGTCTACCATTTTCCAGTAAGTATACACCTTGCAATTCTCCTTCTTGGGTTGTAAGAAGCCACTCTGTTCAGACCCATTCCTGCACACAGTGTAATAAAACACACTGGATGATACAAGCAAAATAATTTTAGATAACCAGTTTTTATGGCGCAATGATTTTCAGAGCTGGAGAGATTGAAAAACAAAAAATTAATACACTGGCATAACAGAAATGGTTAAAACTTCTTTTTTCTACTTGGGAAATACATTTTTTTCATAATCAAGTAGTACAACAGTTACTTACTTTTCACGTAACCCCAGCTATAGCACACTATTAAGACTGGTTTTTGAAAGGAAAGTCTTCACATTCAGACAGTATAATGTTACTCCCACTGAAAGCCACAGAAATTCTCCTGCTGACCTTAGTGGGAGTAAGAGCAGTACCAAATGGCCCAAACTTCTCAGCTTTTCCACCAAGATGCTGATCTCAAAAAAAAAGAGGCAATTCTATTTTATCATGAAAACCCACAAACCAATAAGCAATTAAAATAAACCTAAAATTGTTCTGTAAGTGAACAGTCTCAACCAATGAGCTGCACTTGAAGGAACTAACCAGCATTCTTCAGGGCTGACAAGCAATATACAAAGCACCATCATTCTGAAAATGTATGGCACTCCTGATTAAGGGTGACATAGTCTTTAAAATGAGTATAAAGCACACCTCACTACTGAAACAAGCAGATCAGTTTAGATACTAATTCTGTAAAAAAATCTTTGGCAACGACAGCACAATTACTGGTTTCTTCAGTGTAGAAAGAGCAGGCACATTTTCAGAATTGTATATTCTTTCACAAATACACTGCAGAATAATAAAAGGCTGCTCACATATCCACAAACAGCATCTCATTGATTGCCTGCTACTTTTTTCCTAATTTTGAGCAAGTAGTGAGGCTGTTTTATAAGAGATAATACCTTCTAGTTCCTGTCACTTCGCTTCCTTTCATCCCTACAATTATTTTCCTTTGCTCCAAACACGACAAACTTCACTTCAGGATGACTGTTACGTTGAAAACCTAGGAAATCTCCCACTTCTTCTACATTGTTTAGTTTATTAAGAAGCGTTAACTCCCTGTTTTCCTTGTACTGTGTAAACTGCATTCCCATCTTTCACCCAAAATTCTACTTTTCAAAACAAAGTTGGAGACCATTAAGAGAAATTAAATTAGAAAATCAATGCTTTAAAGAGTTTGAATTATTCAATCAATTTTATCCCTTGAGCAAGTGCAGCTGTCTTCCGGCTTTAGCCATTTAAAAGATCAACTTTTAAAAGTTATGTTCCTTTATCCCAACATAGTTGGCTTTTCCTGTGTAAGAAAACTTCTGTCTGGTTAGTTCTCAGGGAGGACTTCCCAAATCATCGGAAATCATACAAATTAATAATTTGCTTAGTCTTTGACTATGCTAACGCTACTGTTCTGACAAGGGAGCTTCACTTAAAAGCAGCAAGTTAGCAGAAGGGACATTTGCTGCAGGAAGCCACACATCCCATACGCACAAGTAGATAACCCCTGAATTTATACCCGTGTTACACTCATGTACCACAGATTGTTCTCTGAGCTCTCTATGCAGCAATCTCAAATGAAGTCTGATGGCACAGCTGAACACAAAACTGATAGTTAGAAGGTGGGAAGCCAGTTCATGTCTTGTCTAAAGGCAGGACAGCAGCAGAACAAAACATTTTGAAAAGGTTCATTTATAAAGTTCTGGAAGCTTTATTGTTAGTTACATTATATGTAGTTAATTATTCCACATTTTGATTATACAGACATTTGTTTTTATATGGTGGTTTGCTATTCCAAGACTACTTCATACCCTTGCATATTTTAGCCACACTCAGTTCAATAGTCCTACTGTTTGACAGAAGCCCCTAAAGACTATTACAATAAAATGAATTTAGTCTTTCATCACTTCATTGTTGGCTAAAAAATGACAATTGTGAGACTGTCTGGAACAGTAACTAGCAAGAGAGATTAAATTAGTAACAATTTTGCCTTCTAGATTTCATAGACATGAACATGTATAAGAAAAATATATGTAAGAAAATTTTGACAACTCTTACCACCCTTTCAGGCAAGTTGTTAGGTCCCTTTCCTTGTTCATAAAGCACAACTCAGTTACAGACATCCCTGAAAAACATAAGAGACAAATCAAACTGAATAGAAACTCTATGACTAATGTGACTAATAGCTCGTTGACCTGAGTAATGGGACAACTCTATATACAACTTCCACTGCTGGTCAGACTGGATTTGTATGACAGTCACACTGACACATAGGGTATCCTCTAATAGCAGGGGTTGAAGTGATCAACACCACAAATAACTAAGGTATAGTCCGGGGTTTTTTTTATAGTCCTCAATGAAGAGTGCTCACACACAAGGCCCAACCTAAACCCACTAATAGGAGTAAAAAATAACTAACACTCAGACCCACAGAAGATGCATGTGCACTCAACAGGAAAAAATAGCTTTTTAGATCAGAAATCTAAAAAAAAAAACAAAAAAAACCAAAAAAACCAACACCCAACAACTTTGGGGTCCTCCCCCCATTCCTGTAAGCCAGTCACCAGCATTTGGCCACCTTACAGAAATCATGTATTCTCCCCATACGCCTTCACCTTCCACAGTAAATCTTCTGTTTCATTTCATAATTCACAAGTTATAAAGCAACACTATGTCTTAATACAGCAATTCCCATGACTTTAGGATGACACGATGAAAATTTATCCAATTAGTAAACAGGATGCATTATTTATCTTCAATTCTGATAAATAAATGCTTTAAGGACTGCAGAACAAAGAAGAAACCTCATCACAAACATGAAACGTACTCTCAAATAGAGCACGTACACGGAAATTCAGTTTGTGACAAACTAAAATTCCGTTATAAGGGTCATGGTGTTCCAGGAGCAGCACTGAGGGAGACAGGAGAATCATAAGAAATGTGTTGAATGGAACAAATGCAACCTCAGGCAAGAACTTCCCTCGAAAGTTTCACTTTCTTATTAACAATTCAATCCAGAATCAGAAAAACAATCTTGCCTTTGCTTCCCCTTCTACATTTTGTTTCCAAGAAAATTAAAATGAATACATGATTTCCCCTAACCAGAAAGAAAAACAAACAGTGGTAACAATCAGAAACAATATTAAGCAGACATCGGTGGGGTAATATTACAAATTAAAAAATGCCATTAGTAGCTTTAATTTTGAAGCACTGCAACAAATCCTAAACCAACCCATCCAAACCTGTTTTTAAGTGGCAGTTCTGTATGAGCCATTTTAAAAGCTTCTACCTTTAAAAAAAGTGGAAAATGATGGAATATTAAAAAATCACTATTAAGAATCTCACTGATTAAGAAAAACAAAAGCTGAATGGCAAGCTGTGGTAATTTATGTTTTCAATGTAAATCAAGATGTCAGTCAAGTTACCAGTATGGCTACTTTGCTACCTATACATGCCTGTAGCACCTAGGGAGATTTCAGGAAGAAGTTATAACTTACATTTATGACTGTTATAACTTCCTCTGTTTTTGAACAACATAGCTGAAAAAGTATGTTTGACATTATGGTAATTCCTATTTGATTAAAAACTAATTGCTATTCAGCATCCGAAGATGCTCATGGGAAGAGAAGTTCAAGTGTATGATACATGCACTATAAAAAGATCAGACTAATACAGTTCTTTATGAGAACAATCACCTGCTATTAAAACATAGCCCTAAGTTTTTGCAATTACATACTCTTAAAACTGCAAGGGGCATGGATGTAATGTGATTTTGGACATCCTAGTATAACACAGCTGAGCAAGGCACTAGGTAAATCAAGCAGCAGGACAAATGAACAAGATTTCCAGTCTTCGTTTATAACCTTGTTTAAAAACTTTACTCGCCAAACTCCAGGCCCCAGAAGGTCTGAATTTCTCAGGAACCAGGCCAACACTAAAACTACGGAAGTAATATAAGTGGAATTGTGTTTTGATCTTGCCAAATAAGCATTGTGGCATAACACACAACACTAAGGAGAGAAGAAATAATGGAAGAGCAACACTTAATCCAGTGGTCTATCATGAGCTTGAACAAACTTCCTTCTGCCAGACCAGTTACTGACAACTAATGAGTATATACTCTGAATACAGAGAATATACTCTGCAGTAAGGACTATCTTAACAAGTCTCTTATAAATATTCAAAAGACCCACCATATTAGCGGTTCCAAACATAGTAAAGGGTGAAGGTCTCAAAGAGCTGCTCTAAGCATACTGCAACCAATTCTGACTGGAACCTTATGTTGAAGCAATGTCAGCTGACAAGGGCATGACCTTCTATTGATGCTGAAAATGATGACTTGGTTCAAAAATTGTTTCGTTTTCCTGCCACAAATTTAACAGCTCAGGTTTTGTCCCCAGGAAATGAGTAAAACATGCTCATTAGGTAACACAAAGCCTTTTAAACAAAGGCTAAGCACCTTTATTTTAATATTACAAATATGTCCTCAAGGTGCTTTAATGCAAACCAGTTGTAGAGGTGAAACCCAAGCACAGATCTCCAGTCCCATGACTCTGCCACAGCACTACATTCTCAACAGGAAGACTGCACTGACGAAAGTTACGGGTAACATTAATTACATCAACAGAAAGCAGTGAGCACTGAGCAGCAATACAGCTCAATGCATCATCACAGCAATTCTGAGGCTCTTCAAAAATCCGCATAAACACAAGGAAATCATTTTCTCTTTGTTTATCCAGTCTAACAGGCAAGACAATTATGAATTATTTTAGCAACATCTTTCAGCTTCTCCAAAATATTTACTGCCCATTGTTTTCATCTTCCTAGTTACAGACACACCAATGTCAGACAGTATCTGTTACAATGAACTTGTACCTACTATTCCTATCATCTGTCTTCAGTCTAAACAGTAAAGTAACACAGAACAAGAAAAGGGGATAAGAGGAGGAAGGGAATGAAAATACCAAAGATAAGCAGGCAGTTATTTCTTACTCTGAATGCAAAAACAAGAAGTCTTGAGGCCAAAATGTTCCAGCTGAGCTAACTATGCCTTCCTGCTGCTGTTACTAACATGGTATTGTAGGAAAATAATTGCAAATATTACTCAAAAAGTACAAAATACCAAATACAAACAAGATAATGGAAGAAACATGTATCTACTGGCAAAGCCAAAACTCATTAAAAGATTATATTCAATATGCTTTGAAGACAGCTGTATAAAGTGACAGCAGAAGCCCTTAAATTTAAATAAGCCTTTTAAAATTCTTTATGTCACTAAAGGCAGAAGTTTGAACTCAAGTGTTAATTTACATGAATACAACTAGGTTAGTTTAAAGAAAAAAAACAAATGCAAACAACTAAATTGAGTTTCATAAATGCAGCTGCTAATGGTACCCTTGGAGCTGCAGCCACATCCCAGCCTGACCCACAGCTCTGTCCATCAGCTCTCCCTCGCCTGTGCTAGAAGGTTATACACACTGATAAGAAACATAAAAGGAGATTGCCTTGCATCCCTGAAACTCCTTTCTGGACTTTCTGCCATTTCCACCATTAAGATCCTTGTAACTTTGCTTCTTGTACAAAGCAGAATAAGCTGCAGAATATTCAATTATTAACCACCTTATTTTCACAGATTCACAGAACAGCTGAGGTTGGAAATGACCACTGGAGACCATCTGGTACAATTCCCCTGCTCAAAGCAGGGTCAATGTGAGCAAGCTGCTCAGGATCTTTTCCAGTCAGATTTTTAAATTTTCCAGGAATGTAAAACTCTGCAAGCTCTCTGGGCACCTTGCTCCAGTGTTTAGTTCACCCCACAGCCCATTTTTTTTCCTCAATTTTTGACCGAAATAACACTTCTCCACTTTGTACCTATCAGCATATTAGCCTGTGTTGCCTGTCGTAGCATTCTTGATCAGTGGGAGCTGCTTAAATCAATGAGCTCTGAAAATGACAATCAGATGTATAACCATGAAATTTATTGAACATGCCTGCATGCATTAGTAATGACACAGTATGGCCTCTGGGTCCAATAATGCAGAGAGCTGGATTCCTTCATCTTCCAATGACTGCTCCAAATTCCCTAGTCTCACAAGGACACACAAAACAGGCACACATTTTTTACTCCTGGATATTACAACTATTTTAAACCATTTGGGTTTTGTCTTGTTACTGTACATACCCAATGAGATTCTTTCAACTTTGTAGTGTCAAAGATACTTAAAATAATTTATCACAAAGAATCTACTATTAACATTCCTTGCCTCAAAAAAAAATACATGCAAGCAGTTATTCTGAAGTGGAACTGAGAGAAATCTATATAAACTCAATGCTCTTGAGATTTCTATCAGGAAATAGTCATTTGATTTCATGTGAAATGACAAGAATGCACAGGCATATTTTTTGTTGTTTATTACAAGTCTCAAGTGACATTTGCTGCAAGAAGGACAATGTTAACAGGCAATGAAGTGTCAAAGGTTTCCCAAGCAGAACTCAATTCTGTTCATGATTATGCTCTTAAAATACATTAAGTAATACATGTGTATTCAGTTGAATTACACCTGTAAGAAGAGAGAAATGAGTATCAGGCAGCTGATCACCAGTACTAAAACTGTGAAATAGTACTTGTGCATAATTCCTTTCCCATTTTATATTCTCTAGAAGAAAAAGGCTTGAGAGATTTTTTTGCCCTCATTAGAATTCTCCAACTTGCTGTAAGTATTTTCTACCAGTGCATCTACTAAAGTCACTAAATTATCAATCTTGTACTCTAAAATAAGTCAGCCTATTTCAGAGTGTGTGTCATGTCCATCCCTTCTCCACCCCCCATCTTCATTACAGCTATTTTCATTCTGAACTCTCCACACACTGTGTGCACCTTTAATCTGTATCTACATTGATCTACATAAGATCCTCCTAATTAGATTTAATTTCTTAAAGTGAGAAAAAAAGTGACACGCTAAGCCTGCCAGCTCTTTGAAGAATGTCCTAGAAGGTCAAATGATGTGTATATAAAGGCTTTGTGATCTGTTTGACACAAGTAAAATAAGATTGGTCAACATTTCAGATGCCTTCAGTAATGAAAAGCAAAGTAACTGGTATTGATTCCACTCACATCAATCTCAAAATGTAAACAAAATAATTATATGCTCTGCATAGCAGTCTCATGGGTACATGTAGATATACTTACCAATACAGACAGTAGAAAGGTCATTTAAATCAGACACTACGTGGAATTCTGGTTTTCTTAATTGAGCTACTATGCAGACTGTAAAGCTTCCGAGAACTCTACATCACTTACCCTTATGAAATCAACCAAAGTCAGAAACACTCTGAAGATCAGGACTTCTCCTACAGATTGCAGCTCCACAGTTTATCTGAGTCTGAAACAATAGCTCTGATCTTTAACAGAGGTACCTGCATTACTGGTTTTGAAGCTTTCAGGAGACTAAAACATGTTCGTTTACTGCTTCAAAGAAAACAGAAAGATAAAATTAAAAAATATCACTCTTTCCTTTGTGAGCCCAGCTGTTTTCTCCTAGACTTCAACCCATTTTCACAGGAAATAGTTGTTTTTCCCTCTAACCCTTACTAGTCTTTCCCTTTTTTTGTGGTACCATGACAAACTACATTAGTTTTTTTAGGCCTCTCTAGGGCTAGAAGGCTTCTCTCACATACCTTGCTTTCTGCATATTTGGTAGAACCACACAGTACACTCACACACACATTTCTAGCTCACAGCCTCCTTTTCCCAACTGCATTACTCCAACAGACACATCTGCATTTGGCACCCATTAAGTTCTTTCACCACCAGGATCAGTAGCCAATTTTAATAAAGTAAAACAACACTTTCAAAATACAGCAGTACTTATTCATTACTGCACAGGTAATAAGTCTGCAGCACAGAAGATATATCCAATAAAAAGGCAGCACAATCTCATTTATGCTTAAAATGGCTATTGCCAATTATTGTAGTTCTCTCAGTCCTAAGGTGGTCAACTAATGACCACCTCCTGAGGGAGAAAACAACCTCAATCTCCCTGTCCCCTGGTTATTATGTCAGCATCCTCTACCATTCCCTGTGCAGTCTCTCCATTCACATAAATCTCTCCTTTTCTAGACACAGTATCCCAAAATGGTTAGTAATACAAGAATCCTCTCTAAAACTGAACACACTACAAGAGAAATATCACAGCATTGATAAAAGGACAGAGCAGTATACTCCCTCTCAGATAAAGCAGAGTTATTTTAGTTGAGTGTTAGCTGGGATATTAGCTATTTATCTAGGATACTGTTTCATGTCTAGTGCCTGGTTCTTTACACAAGCCTATTCATCAAGTCTGATGGAAAAAGCAACAAAACCCACTATGTTACGTTATATCTGAGAACCAAAGAGTTTTCTTTTGTAAGATGTACACATTTTCAAGTAAGCTTAGAAACGGTAGACCTATCCTGGATTTCTTCAGGAAAGAAGGAATAAAAGAAAGTATTAATCAACTACGTAAGAACCAGGAGAGCTCTATGTGAGAAAAGACAACGTATCACTAAGATCTAACAGTGAACTATTTTCAGCAGGAGGAGGGAATTGCCAATAGTAGCGTATGTGACAAAAAAAGAACTGCATCTGGAATTCAGTATGGTGTTCCAGAGATGCATACTGGAGAAAGACTGACTCAGCATAAATATGAACTACTGAAACTACCTGGGAATGGACTGCCCATTTTCTGAGCAGAGATAAAGACTTTGGATTATTCAGACCAACAAAACAAAGGCTGAAAGGAGGTAACCAAATTGATATGAACTGGCTAAACTTAAATAAATAAATGAACTGAGGAATGGAGAAATTTTTCACCATCGGCATGGTCAGTTCTTGGAAGGTGACAATTATGTAGAAGACATAAGAAGACATAGAAGGCAGAACAGCAGCAGAGCTGTCCACACACCAAGGAAAGCCCACACAGCTAAACGTAGGTGGAAGTTCCAATGTGAAATCATTTGCTTACTCTACAGCTCAGGTTTCTGTGATGACTAAAGAATAATGCAGCATGCTGGCAGCTTAGAGGATATCCTTTCAGACATAATTTCCCCTAAAATACCAAACCCAGGCCCTTGGCTGTAGGAATGCAGATGGAGATTATGGCATCTATACAAGCTTATATTTGAAAGAAAAGGAAATAGTATTTTCCTTAAGTAGAAGGAAAGGAAGAAAGAGCTAAATTTGCTCTGGATTCAGGTATAGGGGAGTTAGGAATATTTCTCTTTCCCAATTTAAAAAAAAAAAAGGCAGGGGAAAAGACTCACACCAGTTAATTTCCAAGTCTAACAGTTACAAGGTCTTCCATCTGAAACACAGCACCTCCACAGAGCAAGTATGAGATTAAGCTGCTATTTATGTTTTCTTAAGTTGAAGTTAGTCATTTATTTAGGAAAATAATGCAATTATACTGTGAATTGGCTGCATCTTTCAAGCCTGCCAGCTACAGCATCAACGTCAACATGTACTTGGGTAATACAGAAGTTTATGAAGGGAACAAAATGCAAGTATCAATTAAGAAAACTGAATTCAGTATTTTCTGAAGGTAATGCTACACGCAAAGCTTACTGCGTTCTAGCAAGAGGCACAGTAGCACTTCAGATACTGATACTTAAAATGAGGTAGAAAAATTACAGACTCTATAGCTTTAGTTTCCACTAAAAGGAGATTTCTCTGTATTGCCCCCTGCCTTGGTTTAACCATTCATAAATTTCAGAACATTTAACTTGTGAAATTTTCAAGTTCTTCCTATTCCTTTGGGGCACAGAGAACTGGCTTCTTATTTCTAGATTCAGATGGAGAATGTAAAGCTAATTTCTCACTTGGGGCATAAAAAGAAAGGGAGACAATACAAGGTCAAGAAAATATGGGAAAATGAAACATCTCGTAGGACAGGACTTAGGCAACTCACAGCTCTATTGGCTAATGTTCAGGTTACCAACATCACTACCGTCCTACAGACAGGGAAATGAGAAGAATTTGCTAAATATAGCTAGAACTGTTTGGAAGGACGCCTATCCTTATTTGTGTGCTCATCTGTTTAATTGTGGGCAATATAGTCCACTAGACAGCCTGAGGCAAGCGTGGATGTTCAATATTCTCTGCATTATGCAATCTCAACTGGAAATTGCACTTAATTGCACAGTTTACAACAGTATAAATGGAAATTTTGATTTTGAAGTTGTTCACAGTTGTAAGTACTTCTGAGCTTTTCTCTACTCAGGTTTTGGAATGTACTAAAAACCTTCAAAACTGTGTGCAGTTTTAAACAAGCATGGAGAAAAAGGCCACAGAATTCTTGCGCTTCCTGTATGACCTCAAGTCTTCCAAATGTATACAAATAGACATTTATATTTTGACATGAAAAAAAAAATTAAAAAAAAAATAAAAAAAATCAAGATTTATGCTAAAAGCTCCTCTTAGTTTGGTAGTCTAAGGACTCAAATTGATCTGCAAATGCATTTTTTTAACCAACTAAACAGGCCTGATGCTTCACTTCTTAGTACTGAGCCTTGAACATGTGAAGCACAAACCAGTCCTTTCATACTGTAATTGTTCCTATGGCACATAGTTTTCATATAATGCCACTAAACAGAGAACAGGCAACAAATGAACTCTAGAAGTTAACCGAGAACTAGAATTCTATTAAATAACCTGAAGAATAGCAAGTTTGAAGTAATTTGTATTTCTCTGGACTACACTGAGATTACTCCTATTGACAAATTGTAGGTATCCTTGAATACAAAGGTGGTAACACCACCAAAAATAGAAGGCTGTATATCTAGGAAGCCAGTGCATGCAATACTTGGACATCTGAGTTTTCCATTTGCTATTCAAATCAAGAATTAATAAAGTACACATGAATCTGCACGAACAACTGAATTTGAAGCTTTGTACACCAAGATTATTTGTGATACACTGTTTATGTTTTCTTATCATGCTTAAAGCCCACCAAGAAATTTTGTTCTATTCAGTATAAATACATAGTAATTTTCCATTGGACTTGTGGCTAATCATCTGATCAACAAAACAAATGCTGAGTTAGCAAATAAGGGAATAAACACACATCTCCAGGAAGCTAGGTATTACTTTCAAGAAACATTGGTATTCCCAAATCGTTGGTCATAATTTTTGCCTTCTTCTCAATTTCACTGACTTCAGGCTTGGAAAAGAAAATCAGAGGATAGCATCTATCTTTTAGAATGTGTTCTTCTGCTAGAGAGAGGCACAGAAAGATTATAGAATCATAGAATATCTGAAGCTGGAAGGTACTCATGAGGAGATGTATCCATATGAAAAGAAAGTCACATTCCAGTTTAAGGACAGAACTGGAATAAGGGTGATTGTTACAGATGAAGTCTATCAAGGTTTCAAACTTATAGATTATACAATTCAATCACATCACATTAAAAACAGCATCTTATCCTTCACCTCTAAAATACTGCCTGAGGAGAGGGAACATGGCTTTTTACTTCTATTATCTCTCAGCCTGCAGCAAGGAAGTGCCTTGGTCCTGAATCAGAACCCACAGGAATTTAGCAAGTGCTATTTCTGCTTGTAGTAAAATCTTCAATATGCAATTTACATCTTGATATGTCATCATTTCTTGGTATTTAACTTAGTAACAGCTTCTCTAAAGTAGAAATTTTATTACATAAATTACGGAAGTAGCAGACTGGGTGTAGTAGAGACAGCATAAATTTCTGAATCAATACAAAATATGTGCCTGGTAGTAGTTGTTATTCTCTGCAGGTGTGTTATTGATTACAGTCATAATGGTTTCACTTTAGCTGCTGTCAATAACTCACTACTTGTATTGTCACACTGAATTAAAGAAGAACCAGTCTAAAAATACATGGAGGAGTTATACCAGAATGGCATGACCCAGCCTGTGGTGCAAAGCAGCAGAACACTGCCAGTTCAAGTTAGGATTCATGTTTGAGACTTCACTTGACATTACATTAATAAAATAGAGTCAAATGTGATATTTATTCTGGCAGAATAATATATGTCTTAAACATACTAGAAAACTCTTAAATTTATAGCTACTGCATACAACAAAACTATGCTTTCAATACCTTGAGACCATTATTAGGATACTGCTATGCAGAACTGAATCAAAGTTTTATGGATGGTTATTGTCATTTTACTGATCAACATGACTGAAGTTTCCTTGCATCAGATTAAGATTTGTAGAAATGTGAAATTATTTCACTTTTTTAAAGAGTTCATTTCTAAATCACAACTTGCCAGCAATGTACAACAGCAGAATACTAACCATAAGCCAAAGATTTGTGAAGTATTGAAAAGTATAATGTTATTAGCACAGTTGTATGAAACACTCCTAATGTTAGCATATATAAGCATTTTTCTTTTACATACTTCACAGTAGATGCATAGCAGAACACTCACTGTCACCAACCTATCAAAACAGAGAAACAGATTCAGACACAAAAGACAAAAGACTTTCTAATTCCAGCAATCTGAGCTTTATGCCATTTTAACCCACTACAGAAGATTAACAAAATGTTAGCATTATATATCAAAAGAAAGAGCAGAATATTGTTTAAAGTGTCTACACCAATAATTAGTGTTCTATACACATTCTAGAGAAGCACTGCTTAAAAAAAAAAAAAACAAAAAACCCCCACCCAAAGCACCACAACACACACACACACACACACCCACACCAAAAACCACCCCACACCATTTTAATTTTGTGAGACACCTGTATTTTCTGTGATTTTCCTGTTGATACCAGAGCGATTCTCCTTGACAAGCCTCAGTGTAACACCATTAAGTCATGCTCATGCCCACCTTTCTCTCCATATGCAGTCTCATTTAAGGCTTCCCTCTTTTTCCCAGGAACAGCAAAACAGAAACTCTTGCAGTAGCAAGCTTAAGGATTCTACCAGACTAATACAAGTAATGATTGTGATGCTACATCACAAGAAACTCAATCAGCTGTCAAGAGAATTCTGTCAAAGTTCAGACAACTGCACAAAAATTACCAGAATTCTTTTTTTCCCTTTCAACCTTTTACAATTAACCTCATAGGTGAGAAGCAGGAACAGCTGCCCACAAAAAAATTCAAACTCAGCAATGAGCAACTACAATACCTATCAGGTGAAAGTTCTTCAGTTTTCATTCATACATAGTAAGAATAATACTCATGCTGCCTCACCCTCAGCACCTGACATACGTGCTTAATTTTGGAAGCTAGTCTCCATACCCTATCTGTATTTGCTACTCAGCAGAGAGAGAAGAAAGGCTCCTTCCAAGTGCCAGTTAAACCACTTCATTCAAACTCATAGACTGAATCAACCTCCAGTGAAGTCAGTCCATCTCTATGCATTGCTTTTATTTGCAGCCAGAAGTGGTTGCCCTTTCTAACTAAGCCATCTAACTGAAATGCCTGAAATTACTGTAGCTATCCCAACTTAAGTGTCGTCACAGGTTCTCCTTCCCCAAGACAGCCCGCACTTTATGAACTACATTTGAAGCCACTCCACAGTTCACTTTTCTTTGGGGAACCTCTGCAACCTTTCCTACACTGCATACTGCCAAAAAGATAATTACTTTTTCATTTAAAACCTGCAAAAATCAGTCTACCCAGTATCACTATATACTTTCAGCTCTCATCAAGCTGTGAATCCAGTAGATGCAGATACTGTTGATTAATTAAACATTGCAATACTGTTTCTTAGCCATAGGAATAAGCCAGTAAAAGTCTGTGTGATTGCGTCTGTCACTGTTCTGAATAGCAGTTACTTAAACTTTTATCACTACATAATGTAAATTAAATAGAGAATGTTTACTGCAATGAGAAGGTCCCATGGAGGAATTGAGCTGATATGCTTCCAACTTATGGGCAGAAATTACACTGCCAGAGCAGATGAACAGGCAATTAAATTACTGGAAACAGTAGCTCTAGTTTCACTAACTTCACATTGCAACAAATGTCTATCAATCAAGAAAAGCTTTTCTTACAGCAACAAGTTAGCATTTTTCAGTACAAAACCCCCATGATCTTTGCTTTTATGATAGCAGAAATAAACCCCAGACCCTGTAAAGGTATCTGTTCCTGGCCGGTACCCCAAATGAAGCTACTGCTCAGCACCTCAGTCAATACCACTGCAGTGGTAAAAATTCAAGATGTATCCAACTAAGAATGCGGGTCTTGATATCAATCCCGTGGAAAGTCCACTCTCATGGATGACTGTGCAAGGAAGCACTGATGCCTAATTCCATATTCACAAATTATTAAATTCTGAAAGAAATAAGGAAAAGAAGAAATACTTTTAGTTTACCACAACGATACAATGTCAGGACTGGCCCCAAACTGATTTACTCACTTCTTCCCTCTCGCTTGCAATGTTTAAGCTGTAACTCTTCAGTAATGTATTTCAGAAGACAGTAAATGCTTCACAACTCTTAAATAAACCATAAGCAGCTAAACACTAACTGTTCTGGAGGACAAAGGCCTGTTGGCAAGGCACTAGACTTCAAGCTTCCAATGGCTTATGACAGCAATAATAAAGCAAACAAAATAAATAATAAAAATGAAACTGTGAAAGATACCTTTTAATCTTCAACCAACTTGAGATGTCATGTAAGCACTGAAGCAGCAAAGAGATGATATTACTTAGATAGCAAAATCTCAATTTCTCCCTGACCTGCAAACCATAAGCTAATAGATCAGTGGCGCACTGGCATGTATCTGCACAGTAGCTCATGGAAACCCTTTTGCAGCTTCCAAAACAAAATGATGCAGGAAAAGAGTAATTATAAACAACATCAGCTGAAGTATGCACAGAAAATTTTGACACTGCAGTCAAGGACCTTATGGAGCAAAGATCCTGAATTCTCTATTAGATCTGTAGAGATAAAGCATACTGCACATAGTTCAGAAACAGAAAGCTCTTCCCAGAGCAATATAAACTGGAAAGTGAAGCAAAGAAGCACAATTCTACCCATGTGTTCTTAAGGGATCTTAGTACCTTGTAATACTGCCATCAGCAGTTATCACCATTAGGCAAGTGTTGGATGAAAATTACTTTCTTGGACTACTCAGCCTCAAATCTGTCAACTAAATATTACAATTCTGCTCTTTCTAAATATGTTCTGTATTCAGAAATCACTCAACTTGTTTCATGGTAATTAATATCAGCTGATGACAGAGGATTAAGACTTGCAGAATCAGACCAAGACAGTCTTCACAAAGAAGTATCTGGAGAGATGCAGAACTGCACATACCCAGGCTCACAGGTTCTTTCCTTAGTGTACTACTGCTAATAAACACTTCCTGTCTTGTACAAAAAGTCCACTTGTGAGAAAACGCAGGTTTAGGTACATACAGAAGTACCCACTGATTTTGTTTTTCTAGGTTAATTCCTCTGAAGGCCTGATTTTGAAAGGTATGATTAAGCTGATCCCTTGGTTCATTGCAGCCAACCTCTCTGAATCAACTTCAGATGGCTCTTACTTGAGCCAGTGACATTTCCATTGATTTTATCTAGATTAGACAACAAAAATATAATTGCATAGGAAAATATGAGGGTATAAACACTTTCACAGAATTTGATATAGTAATCAGTTAAAAATAAATATCAGTAAAGCCAGTCATTTTCAGGCATATAATGGTGCCTTGCTTAGTTAACATTCATTATTTTCAGAGAGAGGCCATTTGTTTCAGTAGCGGTATGCTCCCAGTAATGACAGCTATGAATCTATTCAGTCATGTTATTTGTAGTGACTAGATATGAGCTTAATTAACTAAATTGAAGTATTCTCTAAAAGAGATTAAAATATGCTAGAATGCCACCCATTCTCCCGGGTCTCTTGTACTTTTTTTATCCCCAAAATGTTCCAAGGAAGGTATTTATTTTGGTAGAACAAAATGTCAAACTATCCTGCAACACAGTGGTAATCAATGAGCCTCATCAGGATTCTAAAATGATATTGTTTGATGTAGTGTGTACAAACTAATGATGACTAATAGATGCTGTCCACTTACTACTAAATGATTAGCCATTTACACACCAAAAATGCTACTTCTTGAAAATGTGACTGCCAAAGGGTTGACTACCAGCCTTTCAAATGCCTGGATACTACCAAATTAAGCTGCCTTTCCTTAAAATGTTGCAGAAAAGCAGACACAGAAAAAGAATCAGATTCACTAGAATTAGTTATTTGTCTGACATGCCATTTAAAATGAATGCAACCTAAGCTAATGCAGAAGATCTAGATCTCCAGAAACTCAGCATATAGAACCAGACGCAGGTTTACAGCTTGTTCTGGACTGCCTGTGAAATGCAAGGGTAAGAGCAAAAAGGACAAACAAAAGCCTTGCAAAAGCCTTGCACCACAGTTTTTCAGGTTCGGTTTTGTTCACACAAGTTAACTGAGGGAAACAAAAAACATTTCACTACGTGAGACAATTGCTACTCTTTCAGCTGTTGAGGTGTCTATCCTTGCTTCAGCACACATGTATACCACATCCTACCCGGAATTTAAGAGAATGCTTCACAGTCTCCTCATTCTTGTTTTATTGCTAATGCTCTTTTCTGAAGAAAATATGTTTGCCAAGTTATATGCATACTCTAAATGTTTTGCATTATGGAAAGAGCACTTTCTAAAGATGTGTGGATTTTAATCTTAACAGAAACCTCAGTGGTAACTCCCAGGTGACTCTCATGAAGTTTGAACAAAGCACTGCATGCAACACATCCGATAAAGGCTTTCCCTATCCATACTGGTATAATCCTAGAGTTGGCCTTTTTTCCTCCCCCTTCTTCTGTAGGGACAGGCAATAAAGTAAAAAACAAACTGACCTAACCTTTCTGCTTTGAAAATTACCATGACGGCTATTAGGAATACAATGCACTCACACTAGACAAGACACTGTCATACCCTGGTTGAACTGTAAAGACACAAGCTAAATGTAATCTCACACTTAGCTGCTACAGCATTTGTTCGCAGTGTTTGTGTCAATGATTTATACTCGCACAATAAAATATTAAGAGCAACAAATTATAAACCTGGTAGCACAAGATTTCTCACAGGTTTTCCTCACAGCCTATCAATTCTGACACTAACCAAGATCCACCAAAAGCACTGCAGAAATAATGTGTTGCATTACATAAAATCAAACACAGAAGCTTAGTTTTATATAACTACAACATGCATGCAGATGGTCTTCAGGATATCGTCTCTAAACTGCAGTTTGTATCAAATTTAAAGTATAAGCAAAACGCAAGAATTTTGCCATGTCTAGTACACTGCCTTAATGGGAATCTCCCTCTATTTGTAACTCTTACCAGTTCTTCCAGTATTAAGGAACTGCTGAGACTGAAATCTAATGCAAAGATTCTAAATGAATAGATGAAAAAATCAAAGGGAACTATTTTTCATCTATTCTAGCTAAATAGTAGGTTACATTTATTGTTACATTACTTGGAATTCAGTTGTTTATGTTGACAGCAACTATGACATAAAAATAAAATTCAGCAAAGTCAACTCCATAAAGATCACTAATGTCAAGTAAAATACATTCCATGCATCTCTGAACAATGCACGAGGATAAACTATGCAGTCAAACTGTATTGTTCTTCTAAACCTTGCCCTCCTGATAGATTCCTTTAGCCAAGCAATGGGATGATAAACCCATTTGCCTAATGGAGCATATAATTTAAATATTTCAGACAAGCATTTACAGAGATGTTGCTCAAAATAAATTTAACAGCCATCCATCCAAATATCTAGCATGATGAAGATCATAGTTCAAAACTTACATTTTTCTGTACAAACTCGAAATTATCTAGCCCTTTCAGTTACTTTATTAGCCATCCATATCCTGTGTTACTTTATTATAATCAATCTTTTTCCACAGCAGACTTAATACGAAGCTGCAATTTTTCTTTTGCAGTGCATTAACAACATTCCTGAAGCCACTAAAATTCCAGTTTTTACTACTGCACCATGCAGTCCTGCACAAATTTGTAAACAAAATATGTTTAAATTCATGGAACCTTAAAGGGTTAATGTACTTAATACAGACTGCAGCACTTCATCCTCAAGAAGATACAATCAGCCAATGTCAATATTATGTCATTTAGAATAATGATTTTTACCATAAAGCATTCCCATTAATACAAAAGAGCAGTTTTTTCCTTCCCAAACTTGTATCTAGAGTTTAAGATAGTCTAAAACATGTCTTCAGTTGATATAAAAAAAATGCTTGGTTTATTTTTTTTAACATGTTAAGGATCACATTTTGTATTGTGACCTACCTAAGGCACCACAGTACACTGTGAAAAGCAAAGTGCATGTTGTAAGAATCCCTCCTTCCACATATACAAATAAGAGTCTACATTAGAAAAAACGAGAGAGAGAAAGGGAAAGGACAGTCTTTACTATCTGCATGCTAGGAAGTCAACATTTGCAAGAGTTGATCAAGTTTTGCAAACATCAGACTTGAATCATACCAGCAATACTGCAGGGAAAATTAAAATAATAATGAAAAATAAAACCGAACTTCTGCTTTTAAGTCTGCAATGGATTTCACGTTTGTGAAGAAATTGGTTAATTTTCTTTAGCCTTTGCTAGTAAGAGACTCATCTCCTATGCATGCCAGAAATAACCTGAGCAAAGACTTCCCTCCATGACGAGCTGCCCATCATATTGCAGGATTAACACAATGCTGGTTTGTTTAGGGGTTACTTGTGTGTGTGGCTTCCGCACGCAGTTTTAGCCATTCGTATACATCAACTCCTCGTTGCGTATCTCACAATAAACTGATGAACGCTGTTAAACCTTAACCAGCAGTCTTTAGCAGACAAAGAAGGCTAGTCTGCAATCGTGATGCAAAATCATCCCGAACGTACTACACCCTGCAGGAACCTCTCACAGAAAATAGCCCGGCAACCTCATTCATTCCTCCCAACCCAATGACTGCTCACCATCTCCTCCGTCTTCTCTTATTTCTCTGTCCTCAGCTTATTTTCCTTGCTTCTGCCAGCTTCAAGGAGGCGGGTGCTCCAGAAAAAAGACCGGGGGACCCCCCACACCAACTCTTCAATAAAACACTCGGCAGCCGCTGGGCAGCACATCAACTGCAGCCCCTTGTCCTCCTCGCTCGCCTCCAGCTCCCGGCAGCAGGAGCCCCACCGCGGAGCTCCCAGCCCGCCGCTCACTACCCCCGCTCCGGCGCAGCCTGGCGGGTGCCCGGCTCAAGCGGAAGGCGCGTCCGTCCCTCCGCGCCTCCTCCCGGGAGAGCGCCCCGGCAGTATGAGCCTCTCCCCACCGCCTCCCTACCCACCGAGGCAACGTAGTAGACTGAGTCGGACTGATTTTCCCCTCCCACCTCTACATTCCTATTTACAAAGGGTATCCAAGACCATCTTTATCCAGCCGGGAGGGGAGGAGGACGCAATCATTAACCCTT
>JANHGB010010199.1:925-17435 GCA_026283785.1 Coracopsis vasa | reverse complement strand
ATTCAAGTCATGATTACCCCACCTCACTGGTAGGGAATGGTGGCTTACAGGTGTGGGGCATGTCACTGGTAAACCAGGATGTGTCCTCGCTTCCTGCGGGCCACCACAGAGCTCAATCCCCAGCAGTGCACTGGCCTTTCCCAGTGCTCCCCACTAACCAACTAGCTCAGGGAGGGAGGTGATGTGAGTCTGCAGACACCATAGGAGGTGACATGAGCCTGCACATCAAGTGCTGCCCATGGGAGCACCTTACCTGGTTTTTGTAGCAGCAGCCACAGCTACCTATGTTCTCCTGTTGCACCCTGTAGCTATACAGAAAGGAAAAGGCATGTGGATTACAGGAGAAAGGACACCATGCCGAAGCAGCTGCTGCCAAAACACTGTTTTCTGATGCCACCTCCTTCTGTGTGGGACTGAACTGGGATTGAAGAAGCAGATGTGGAGAGGATTGCAGCCTGGTATGGGCAGCAGTGAGTGCAAGATGTCAGATGGTGCCTGCAGGCAAACTGCCTGTGTCTCAGGTGTGTGACCATTGCTGCCAGACACCCGCAGCTCTGCTCACTGCTCAGCAGCCACCAGCCACAGCAGCCTGAGCTGCTGGACTGCAGGAGCTCCTGCTGGGAAGCTGCAGATACCTCACACAGCAAGGAATCCTCAGCATGCCCGGTAAGGCTTGCTTGGGAAGTTGTCAGTGGCTCCATGCACAGCATCTCCTCACTGATAAAACCTGAATGCCTGTGACCTGCCGTATGGGGAGCACCGATAACCAGGAGGGATGCTCCTCACTCATGCTCCATGTCCTTAAAACTAGCAAGGCCAACGTCAGCAGAGTTTGGCTGGGAAAGTTTCAATGCTAGAAATTTCACCTGGTTTCTCTAAAGGAGAAAGAAATGTCTCATTTCTGAAGGAAATGTCCTGTTTGCCAGGATGGTTGACAATAAGGCATCAATGTGTCATCATTCCTTCTGGCTCTGGGGACTTCACTTTGCCTCCTTTCCCCTGACATCTGCATTCCTCCAGCATTTTCCTGGGCAGTTGGATCATGAAACCACCACAACAACACCTTTGCACCACAGCCATGAGAGCACAGGGCAAAGGATGCACAAGGTCACACACTGTCAGGACACATCCATCAACCCCCTAGATGTGAACCCCTAAAAGACAGTCACCTGGGGTATTAGCTGGGGTTCCCTGTGCAGCTGTTTGATGGGAGAAGGAAATGCTTCAGACACAAGCTTCAGCTGACACTAGCTTGCGATTGGCTTGTGCTGCATGGTAAAACTCCAGCGTTGCCATGGTTTTCTAGGTTTCAAGGAGTGTTTTTATTCTGTACTGTTAGTTTTTCACAATCTGCTTGTCTTAACTCTTTCCACAGGTTGATCAAAGATAGTTAAAATGGGGGATGCATTTGTAAAGATGCTCTAAAACTGTTACCTGTGATACACAGAGTGAAGAATGCTCTCAGGGAGACGCCAGGAGCTGTAAAAAGCATTTGCATGGCATTGATAGGGCTGTGTCTTATTGCCACATTGGGCTGTTCTGCACAACGGCTGTATCTTCAAGACTTAAATCACAGCATGGCTGCTCTCCCTGCCCGTGGAGCCAGAGCCTGTTCCTGCTGCCTGCATCCCTGTGAACGTACAAAACTTGCTCTCATCTCTGGCCGGCCTGAGAGCTCTGCAGATCCTTTGTGGGTCTCCGAGCCTAAAAAGCAGCAGCAGACAGGCTTCTGTGGCGTCAGGCGCTTCGCTAATAGGCAGGAATCACTAAAAACCAGAAGTCATACGTATTTATTTTCTCCTGAAAGCACAAGCAGCAGGGGGCCGAGCTCAATGACAGGGAACATTTCAGCTCTCAGAGCTGTTGATTCACTGCAGAATGCCTCCCCATCTGGGGCTGGCCTGGTCTTCTCATAGGTACTGAGGATGCTGGACCTGGCTGGAGAGGGGGACAACAAGTGCTCTTGGATCCCATAGGATCTCCAGGGGATGGGACTCCAGCAAAAAACGTTGCTCCACAGGGAATGCAACTTCACATGGTGTAGCTATTTGGGAAGGATGGAAAATGCTGTGCGGGAGCAACGTACCCATGAAAACTGCAGCTCTGCAGGTCTTCGCTGGGTCACAGCAAAACTCAGAGCCACCCTGCTAAGTCTCTTCCATGTCCATCAACTCCTTTTGGCCAGCAATCTCTTCTTGGCCTCTCTGATCCCTTGCTTCTCTTTCCAGAGAAATGCCTCTCCTTCTTCTCAGCAGCCTCCCCTTTAATCAGCAGCTTTCACAAGAGCTTCAGGATCTCCCTCTTCTTTTTTAGCTTCAATCCCATTTCTCCAGCTATCAGGTGATACTTAATGCAAATACCTTCATAGGTCAAGTCACTTCAGATGCGAGCTGTTGGAGATGAGAGAAGTAACAAGTTGTTGTCAAGTCTGCTCAGTTTCTATGGCAGCAAGAAGAGAGGTTTTTCATTAGGCTTCACTTTTGAGACGCCGCCTCCGGAGATATTCCCAGGCTCTGGCAGCCAATGGTCCTCATGCGACCTGTGGCTTCAGGACCTGCCAGACCCACGGACATGCTGCTGACAGAGCTGGCTGCCAGTCTTTGTCTGGAGGATAGTATGTGCAGCTCTCCAGCCTTGTATCCCAGTTAGGAGATCAGTACGGAGCAGGAGCCTTAGGGCTGAAGTGTTACTGAGGGAGCATGGGGGGAATAGGAAACCTTGATGAAGACAGCCCAGTAACTGACCTAAATGAACTAACATCTGTCCTCCTTCAAGCAGTCTCATGGGTAGAAGACACTGGCTCCATCCCTATGACCTAAAACCGACTGGCTTTTTACAAAGCTGTGAGAAACTGAACAAGAGATTAAATGCTGCCGTTCTGCACAACTTCTGCAGGCCTTCAGGTTCTTCAGGGCTGAAAGTGCATAAACATGAACTTAAAAACCTGGAAGAGCTTTGCAATGGTGGAATAACTTCTGTAACATGTCTCTGTATGTACCCCACGCAAGCTGGAGCATGTTGGGTGTCAGGTCACCAGCATGGCTGCTCTGCTAGGAGTATTGAGGGAGACAGAGCCTTCCCTGGCAGCAGAATACTCCTGCATAGCTGTTTGTTTGGAGGTATCCTCCAAGATGTTGTTTTGAGATTGCCACAGATACAAAGCGTTTCTGTCTGGGCTGGGCTGACAGAGCACATCTTTGTTAGACGCAGCCCAATATTCTTGGCTTTAGTCTCAGTCTCATTGCACTGATAGGCCAGAGTAGTTGTTCTCTTGACCAAAACACAAGCTGCCTTTGAGATTCAAGTGGCAATATGCTCTTCTCTCTTTGAATACCAGGGAAAGCCCTTCCGAAGTCTCACAAGGCTGTGTCTGGAGTACATAGTATGATAGCTATGCTTGGAGAGGGAGAAGGAGCCTCTGCTAGCACAGGAGGTAGGGTCAGGGAATCAAATGGTGAATACCATTTGGGGGAGCTATGAGGGAGCTATGCATCTGAGAAATGAAGTTAGGTGAGATGATTCTCACCTCTTATACCCTCTCACAATCACCCCAATCTTGCCTAATGATGCTCACTAGTCTCTTCATCAGTGCAAATGACCTGAGTATTAGTTAGGTACACAGGCCAAGAGGTCACCAAAGATGCAGTGTCAGTGGCCAGGTCTGACCTGGTGCAGCTACTGCCTCTACAAGTGCTTGTACGGCATCTGGGGCATTCTGGACAAAGAGCTCCCTCTTCACCTCCTTTATGGATTGGCCTTGTCCGAGGTGAAATGCTGCCCGATGGGCAGTGATTCCTATGTCAAAAAGTGATCTTCATAGCCTGGATTTCAAGAAATCATGGCTGTTGTGACCTTGCTGCCACTGCCGTACAGGTAACTTCAAATGAGTCAGAGAATGACAGAATAACTGAGGTCAGAAGGGTCCTCTGGTGGTTACCGCTTAGCAGCCCAGATCTAAGTAGGTCCAGTTGCAGCAAGCTGATCAGGGCCATAATGAGTCTGAATACTTCCAAGGACAGACACAACCACCTCTCTGAGCAGCCTGTGCCACCCTCACAGTGCCAACCTGATGCCTTACATCTAAATTTCCAATGCTGTCTCTTGTCCTTTCACCATGCACCTCCCATAAAGGTCTGGCTTCATATTCCCTATTAGCTCCTGTAGGGTACTTGTAGCCAAAAAACAGATCTCTCCTTTGTCTTTTTCTCCTACGACTGAATAAGCTCAGCTCTCTCACCATCTCCTGGTACTCCATGTGCTCCAGCCATCTTGGTGACCCTCCACCAGGTTCTCTCTAGCCCATCAGTCCCTCAACAGTTGTCTCTATACCAGTGCTCCAACTCCTCCCATGGCGGAAGGACAGCCTTCCACATGGGTGCAATGAGAAGCACACACAGCAAGGGCAAGACTGAGGGTGCCCTCAGTGTCCAGGTTTCCAGAGCATCCAAGTACCAGGACTCAAAACCCAGTGTTGCACCAGCAGGTCAGCAGGGAGGAAGGAGGCACCTTGTCGTGAGAGCAGAAGCAGCGCAACAGGGTTTGCAACAGCACAAACTGCCACTTAGACAAGAAAACTTGGGATGGGATTTGAGCATCTCAGCAGCCCCCAAAACTACTAAGCCTATTTTACAGATACAGAAATGAGGAAGAAACAGCTATCTCACAGAAAGCCTTAAAGACCAGGAGACTTGACCGCTGGGCACAGGGCATGCTACCCTTGAGCTGCCTAGGGGAATCCCTCAGAGGGTGTAGAGTGGTTGGGGTCAGGTCACTGTCTCTAGTACAGGAAGACGAGGCTTATGCTGAGGACGTGCACTGAAAATGTATTTGCAAATGACACAGTGACCCTGCGTTCAGCAAGGATCAGCAGGCATGGGAACTGGGGAATTCAGGAAAACCCCTCCTGCCTGTGGAAGACAAAGAGCAGAAAGGGCTGGGGGTGCCTTCACTGATGGCAGCACACAGCGTGCAGGGCTGATATAGCAGAAAGAGCAGAGGTTGCCTCATGCTTCCATGGAGCCTGGTGGCCTGATTTAGCAGGGGTGTCCCCTGCACAGCCATGCAATACCGGAGAAACTCATCCTACACACTGCACATCAGCTGTGCCTGGTGCACAGCCTGCCCACCACACAGGAGCCTGCACAGCAGCAATAGGCTCTGAAGGGGGAGAAACTGTTTCCTCAGCATTTTATTTCAACTAATGCATTCAGGCTAGTATCACACTGTGCTATTAATGCTGCCCCAGTTTGTAATTCAGCTTTCATGTCGGCTCCATTTTTCTCTTTTTAATACCGCTATCTAGCCTTAAATTCTTAAATGTGGGACCTATTTTTCTGTGTGCTGTAGCAGAAAGAGCTAATTTGGTCCTTCTGTGTATAAGCAAGAAGACTGTGAAGTGGAATAGAAGGCGATTTTATCTCTGTGTACGTCCTTGGTCAGATTGACACTAGAATACTGCATCCTGCTGAGGTGCCATATTTTAAAGGGGACATCAAAAAAATGGAGCGGGTGAAGAAAAGAGCCATAAAAAATGGTTTGAGAGCTGAAGAAAACCACTTACGGGGAGAGACTTCTAGAGGTCAGCCTCTGTAACTTGTCAGAAAGGAAACCGAGAAGTGATTTGATGATGTGTGTAAGTACATGTGTGGAGAGAAAATATGGGATGCTAAGGGGGTACTAAAAATTTAGTCCAAGAAAGGCACAGAGATAGGCAGTGATGGGCACTGGAGAACACGCTGAGCAGAATCAGAAATGATGCTCACTTTTAAACCACAAGGATGTTAACCCTCACAAGAAAATTGCAAATTGAATGATGGGTACTGCATTTCTTGACGTGTCTGAGACAAGTCTGGGTGCTAATTCTGCACCTCAGGATAAAGGCAGGAGTTCCCGGGGATGGAAATAGAGGTGAGTTTGCCTGAATACAACCTGGGAGGTGACAGAATCTGGCTTCACAGAAACAAAATTCCACATTTCATTTCATATGCTTTTTTTTTTCCTGGTTGCCCATCACATTCTTGGACAATATCCTTGGGGAGGCAACTCAGACCCTAACGTACTAATACACTGTTAGTAAGCTAAGTGGTCACTTTAAGGCTGGGGAGGGATATGGGGAGGGAGAACTGGCATTCTTAAACATGCAAGGGTATGAGGATGGGTGCTGTGAGCTGCTTCCATGTGAACACCTTCAGAGCCAGGAGAAAAATGTCATCATGTCATCAGGCTCTTAAATGGAACTTTTCCCACTGCCTCTGCCAGTGGGTGCCAGCAGCAGCTCCATGAAGCAACTCATAAACTCCTGTCTTCAGTGACAGAAGAATGGGATAAAGGTTGTAAAGCCCAAACCGTGGCAGGACTCATCCAGACTAGGTCTGGAGGATCCCTTTAGTGCACTCTCCTGCTCACAGGCAGAATTGCTCTTTCTCTGCTCTTCATGAGGGACAGGTCCTAGTTCAGGCACACCTCGCTGGGATGGGGTCTCCACAACATTTCCAGGTGTTTTCTGTGGGAACGTTCGTATTCTTTCCCTTGATGTTTAACACAAATATCCCATACGTTAACTTGAGCCTGTTTCCCTTTGCATTCTGCACAGCGGACATCAAGACTGATATGCCCTCTCCCTCGTTACAGATTTTTGGTATGTTTTCCTTTATAGATTTTTAAAGATCCTTTTTAATATTAATTTTTAAAAATAGATTTTAAGAAAACCCTATCAAGTTTTCTTAACACCCTTAAAGTTTTCTTCTTTAAAATATAGTGACCCTCATTATGTGCACTTTCCTGAACAGACCACGTTTCTCTGCACTTCTACTTCTTGCTGCCTTTCTATGGAGGCCCTCAGATCCCTCATATTCTCCTAACTGCAGCGCCAGGACTGGAGACAGATGCCCAGGGGGTAAGGACAAGAGGCCCTTTCTTCCACCAGGAGAGCAGGGTACTGGTCCCTCACTCCAGACTGGTGATGCCCTCAGACACCCAGCACTGCTGCTGCTGCTTTAGTTACATCCCTGTCCTGCACATGTACACTTAATAAATACATCCCTGATTACCTAACTCCTCATTAGGAAACACAGACCTTTTAAAGGGCTCCTACACGTCTGCATCAGAGCAGCAACACGTCAGAAAGCCGCAAAGAGAAACTTCCAATTAAGCTCACTTTGTAAATCATCTGCGGTTTCTAAACAAGCCTGGCACATACACATTCCTCTTGGGCTTTCGATGTCTGCAGTCAGCACTTTGCACACTAACTTTTGCAGTTGTTTTAAAGCTAAAGCTGCTCTGAGCAACAGCCACATGCCCTGCATCCAGCCTCCAGCTGTAGCTGCTAGACACACAAATGGAAAGCTGCTGGGCATGTAAAGCAACTATTAAGATACTCTGGTTCTTAAAACTTCCTCAAGTGCTTATGAACCTCAAAAGTAGTTTGAACCCTTTAGCTCCCTGATGATTTCTTGCTCTCTTTCAGGACATATTTCTGCAGATGGCCACACATGGAAGGTTTCTGTTGGCTCTTGGGGTCAAGTGGTCTTCAAGAATTGAGAGCCTGGCATGGCTTTGAATCCCTTCCAGTGCACTCTTGTGCTCTGCAGCCCCTGCACGGCTTAAGACATTTCAGTATTTACCAATATGTGAGCACCACATCCCGAGGAACCCTAAATCAAAGGCGTCATAAGCTCCATGTACACAGCATATGAAAACGCGTCGGAGGGATTTGTGTTGGATGAACAATCAGGTTCTGCACAATCACTAGCGGCCTATTCCCCTCTGTACAGGAAAATTACATGGAAACTCTGAGGCTTAAATAGAAAACAAGGCTTAAATGTAAATTCCTAATGAGTCCTGAGAGACTGGAGGAGATATTGAAACAGTTGTTTCATAGTGTGCTGAACTCATTCTGAAGGAAGAAATGAATTTGTCTCCAGGTAAAAGTGATTGTGAAAAGCAGAGCTTCCCGGAGATGCTTTGTGCCATGTAGTTACAGCAGCTGGAAAGCCCTGGTGGGAGCAGAAATCCTTCAGGAAGCTGAGCAAGGAGATATGTTGCTGTCTGTCTTTGGGAGCAAATGGAAATGGTCCCAGCCTTGTCTTCACAAAGAGCAGGCAGAGCCCTGGCTCACTACCTGCATCCTGCAGTGCCCAAGTTCTAGGATTTGATTTTACTATGTGTTAGCAAAAGTCACTAGCCATGAGAAACCATGATTTGACAACCAATCGTAGAATCACAGAATCACTGAATGGTTTGGGTTGGAAGGCGCCTTAAAGCTCATCCAGTTCCGACACCTTCCTCTAGACCAGGTTGCTTAAAACCCTGTCCAACCTGCCCTTGAAAAAGACATATAAACTACGAACCTGTTGTCCCAGAGCATAAATCACAGTCAGAGCATGCCCATCATCTCCCTTTTAGTGTACTTGGGATAAGCAACAATATTGCCAATCACCTTCTCCAGGAGCTCCCTCAGCCCCAGGCAGCGAAGATCCGGCTGGAAGGGAGCCAGTGCAGACTGCCAGAACTCCCACGAGCAGTCCCAGCAGAGCAACACGACAGAAACCCCACAAACCGGCCCCAATCCCTGAGGAGCAGAAGTGCAATAGCTTTATTCCCACCTTGGCTGTAAACCCACCACCGGACATGAAGGGAATCTGCTGAACAGACTCAGGCTAAGTGGGTTCATTTTTTGCATAATAGGGTTTCTGGTGCCAAGTATTTAACGGCTCCCTTTGAGAGGCTGCAGCTCGGTTTTGCTTCTGGACAGCTCAAGAGGAAGAAGCATGCCCTGGAGAACCATGTACCAGCAGGGTCCTTCACAGAGCAACTGGTTACTAGTGGCAGTGGGGACCTGAGTGCAAGCACTAGGATAACCTGCGCCTGGCTAGGCTCCGTGCATAGACAGGAGAAAAGCAGAGACAGGGACACTGGCAGAAGGTCGATGTGATCAATCCTGTCATTCCACACTCAAACTCGTCTCTGGTTACTGGTGGCCATGCTACCTACCCCTGGAACTTGTTAGGTGATCCCAAATCTCTTCTTCCCCATTTTCTGGGCAGCAGCCAAACATCCTCAGAAATGCTGTAGTCTCAAACCATGTGGGTGCACCCAGCTGCATCCCCTGTGAACGGAATCATAGAATCACAGACTGATTTGGGTTGGAAAGGACCTCAAGATAATTCAGCTCCAATCCCCCTGCCATGGGCACTGACACCTCACCCAAGACCATGTCACCCAAGGCTCTGTCCAACCTGGCCTTGAACACTGCCAGGGACGGGGCATTTACCACTTCTTTACGCAATGTGTTCCAGTGCCTCACCACCCTTACAGTAAAGAACTTCTTCCTTACATCTAACCTGAACTTCCCCTGTTTAAGTTTGAACCCATTGCCCCTTGTCCTATCACTACAGTCCCTGATGAAGAGTCCCTCTCCAGCATCCTTGTAGGCCCCCTTCAGATACTGGAAGGCTGCTATGAGGTTCTCTGCTATGAGAGAATCTCCAAATCTCTTCTTCTGCTGGAGAGCTACCACATCTTCCCTCCCTTCCCTGTGTATCCCACCACTTACTATCACCTCAGTTATCTAATGAGCCCTAGTTGCTGTGCAACAGCAATTCACCTAAGCCTTCTGCCCTCCTGTAGATCATACAACCAACTACGTGGTTCATTTGTTTGATTACAGCAATATACCATGATGGCAATTTCTTTCTTTCCTTGCATTACCAGGTAACTTGCTGTGTGCAGCTTATGGACCCATCCTGCACACTGCTGGTGATCTGATTAAAATAAAACAGACTCAGGTGGAAAGAAAGGTTGCTGAAGAGGATCCCCTTATAAAAGAGACTGAAGGAGATTGTAGTCTAGCAAAACACAAGGTGCTGCATTATATGATGATCCTATAAAAACATTCAGAGATGCAGGATGAATATCAAGGAATAAGAACTATTTGTTAGAAGACGACACTAGCACAGGATCAGATGGATACAAATCAGATCTGAACTTATTTAGGTTGGAAACTAGTAGAAAGTTTCCAAATCATCTGTGAGAACACAAAACATCTGGATATGCCACAGAGCTGGAAAAGGCCTCTTGGGTCACCGGCTGCGGGAGGCTTCACTCCATCTTCAAACTGACTAGTTTTTCATTTGGTCCTTTGTTTTAAAGTGAGTCTCCTGCTTTTCTCCCACCCACAACTGCATTTCATGCCTGGGGGATTGCTTTTCTCTCTCCTCACCACTGCCCGGGCAGGGTGGGCACACAGGGACACAGCCCAGCCTGCTGTCCCGCCCCACACTGCCTCACCTCCTCCTCCAGCATCTTCCCGGCCAAGCTGCTTGCTCTCACACACTTTGCTTGGTGCTGTGCCTTGCCAAAGCACAGCTGCCTTGGCGGGTGAAGGAGGTGAGTGTGGATGGGGCGCCAGGCGTTTGCTTCAGCTGGACAGGTTCCAGTTTAAATAAATCAGTGTTCCCAGGATCTTGAGGGGGAGGCTGACCCGGCATTGCTGCTGGTGCGCTGCGGAACCCTGCCCTGCTTCCGCCAGCCTGAGGCTTGTGGATCCATCATGCAGGGAAGGAGCACGAGGACTGCAGCTCCTCAGTGAGGGGGAAGGAGCCAGCCCCCAGCACCGCGGTAGGAATGTCTAATTAGGTACAACAGAGGGATAGATATGCATACTCAGGGACCTTTCTACACAAGCATAGATTAAGGAAAGCCAAATATTTATTTTAAATGGCTGTGCCATATGCTGATGAAATGCTAATCTGCACAGAAAAAACCACACTGTAAATAAACTCCCCAGCAGTACCTCACGTCCACCGAGCTGCACCTTTCTCAACACACTAACAAGGAGAAAATAAAATCAACTGCATCCATTATAGACCCCCCTCCCTAAGAAGCTCAGGCAAAGCTTGGGACAACATGGGCCAGTGCTTTCTGAACTATCATCTCCAGCCCCCAGGAGTGCCTGTTAAGGGGCTGCAGAAGGTATTTAAGACAAACAAGGTTGCGTTTAATTCACAGTATGGAGATTTTCAGCCTTGGTATAAAAAATGCTAGAGGCTGCAAATGGAAAGCAACTGAAAAACAGGATCAGGAGGTGGGAGTCAGAGGGACAGTTCTGTCTCCTCCACTAATCCCAGGATCTTGGGTGAGCGACTTTGCTTCCACCTCTCTCGTCATCCTTCTACTACCCCAAGTCCCCATGAGCATTTGCAGCATTTCTTTTTGTGCTCAGAAATGGTACCCAGCACAACAAAGCCCTAGGACCCTATAGAAACACATCACTATTAGCATCCCCTTATTCGTCTAGCCCCCCCCAAACACTATGGCCTCAGGACATCCCGAAGTTTGAAGACATTTTAAGATGGGAACTAAGCTATTAGTAAGATTTGATTACCTAAAAGGCAGGTTTTGTGGTGGCCCCAGGGATAGGTGTGTTTTCAAGCAGCAAGGCTGGCTGATGAAATCTGTCGGCAGCGCCTGAGGCTGGCTTCCTTTGCTCACTGTGCCACTGCCATCCTCCTTCATGCATCCTCCTCACTGGCAAAGATGCAAGGACCAACATTTTTATCAACATGCATATTGCAGTACTGTCAGCAGCTCCTTAAGGTTATTCCCTTTTTCTTCTCAGTTACATTTATAAACCCTGTGCAGAGTTGCTATGGTTTCTGTTACTGCCAGTCCGATTGGTATTCAGCGCAGATCCTCTCACCTTCACCATTTGGGTGACCTTTCCTTCACAAGGAAGATCTCACGCCATCAGCCCGTTCAACTAGATGTCACACAACAAGCCACACAAGAACACCAACTGCTAAGCAAAAAGGGGCTCTGTGGAACCAATTCATCTGCAAAGGCTGGCTGAGAGATGGATAAACAATGGTAATTATTTCAAAACAAATTGGAAGCAGAAAGCAGAAGCCAGCTGTGTAACTGCTGGACAGAAAGGAAAGCCACAAAAAGAACACATTTCAGATCTCAGTGTCTTGGGTACTCTCGTATCTTCCTCTAAGCAAGTATTTTTCCACCTTTCCCTCTCTCCAAAGTTAAGTTCAAGAAATTCCTACTTCTAAGACAGTTTCTTTCACATCACAACATACGCAAAGGAATGCTCATGGATGGGAGGCACAGTTGTAAACTGGCAGTAAGAATTTCTCTCTTTGCCAAATTAATATTCTCAATGTTATAATTGAATGACTTTGCACAAAGCCACACTGCTTACTGTACAGCCAGACAGGCAAGTGGGATACATGCTGCTTTCCTCTTCAAGTAAGCATGCTGGGAATGGGCTCAGCAGCTTCATGTACCAATCAGATCATGGGACCCCTAAAACCCTAACCCAGGCACCAAACACAAGCCCCATGGTTTCCCACTAACTCTGAGAAAAATGTTTCTACTACAAGAAAGAAGTCACAAACACACAAAAGACAGAAAATCGAGCTTGGACACGACATGACCCTGACTCTGCCAAGCAGTAGGAATGGGAACATCCCCACACCTTGCCTCTTCATAACAAAGCCAGAACTTTTCTTGTGGCACCTCCTTGGCTGTTAAGTGTTTCTGCATCGGGCAACCAGGCCAGCCAAGATATCTCATCCCATACACTTGTAATGCTAGTTGGGGCCTTCTAAAGAAGACGGAAAATTGCCTGGATCTTTCCAAGACACCTAGGTGCAGACATGAGTATGAGCATGGCACTTTAGCTGATCAAAAGACAGCTCTGTGTTGCACAAAAGGAGTTGCTCTCTTAGAGGCACTGAATGACCATGTGCATGGTAACTGGGTCAGAAGAACAGGTCACAACCAGCATACAAAAGCAGGCTGGCTTTGAAAGCGGACAGGGTCAAATGGCCCTGTGCTGCGGGAGGTGGGAACATCACTTCCTGCTGCAGGTCTCTTAGCTAAGGTCTGTGTGGAATTTGGGCTCTGAAACAAAGGTGATTGAGGCATCCATAGCCATGGCCAAGCTTTCACGCAGTGCTGTCATGAAACACTTAACCTGAGCAGGGAAAAAAGCCCATGTGCCACATGCTCTGAGCTGCAGCATCTCTCTGCTATCACCAACATGGGTGTCTTTATGCAATGTGCTTCATTGCATCAGAGAGCTACTGAGCCTACTCTTGCCCAGTGTGGCTGCAGTCTGCACCTACAGCGTTGCTCAGTGGGCACCTCACCCACTTTATACCAGCATGTTGCTCCAGCATTCCCAGGCTCCTAGCTTGCTCCGTGGCAGCATAGTGCCACAGTGCATCAGGTACTTACCTGTCACTACAGACCCACCCAAAATCTGTTCACAGTCTGATTCAGGGTGGCTTACTCCTAAAACAGACAAAACCTTTTTCACTATTTCCTCTGCTGCTTCCACCTCCTTCTGCCTGGATTGCACAGCTATGTCTTTGCCCACTGTATGGAGGACGTCTTTACAGCACACAAGCCCTTTCATCTTTACCATGATCAGAACAAGTCAGTGCACCTTTGCTAGTTCACAGTCTCCTTTAAACTGGGGTGAGCTGAACTTTCTAGGCAAAGATTTGACCTCTCCTGAAATCCCCTTATCAGCAATTTCCCTTGCTCGCTCTTTCATGTTTGAAGCATTATGAAACGCTGGAAAGGGCACATTTTTTCATAAGGAAGTTAGTGAGAAAATTCAAATAATCAACTCAGTCCCAGGGGACTTGGGGTCTCTTTCCAAGTTTGAAAGCTCTTTCTTAACAGAAGTTTAGCTTTTGAAAGCGCTCTGGTTAGCAGGCAGCTGATGATATGGCTTCTCTGGAGCCTGATTATACTTCCAGCCTAGGGGCAAGTAATAAAAAATCCTGCCCGGCTCTGTGAGGTCTGAATCAGGTGCTAACACTGAACATCTGCTGGGGCCTCTGCCCTCCTCTTCCCCACCCTCCTTCTCTGTGCTGGGCATTGAAGCGCTCTCCATTTTATAGCTTGTGGCAATGAAAGGCCAATTTAAGAGGGAAAACATTACTGACAGCATTATCCAACAACTCCAGACTCTGCTTTAACTGCTCTCCATACGGGACTTTGGCGAGTCCACCACCGCGAGAACATGCTGAAAAGATCTGCATTGTATGGCAGCCTTTGAAACAGTTACCAGCAAACATTCACAGCCCTACCCGAGCGAGACAAACAGACTGCACATACATTTATTACTTCATACAACCAGATTGCTTGCTGCACAAAAATTAACAGTGCCACCCAAGAGGATGTTTACAGAGAGACACTTAAACACAGCTTTAAAACACGGGGTTTATGTAATTTAGGTACAAACTACAGAGGCACCACACATTGTGTGCGTATATATACACATACACACGCGTGCATTTGCATCTCCATACAGACACAGATAGAACAGATTGTCACAGCAGGTTGTGATATGTTCATACACTGCTCTTTGAGGAATCCAACATCCCTACACGAGGGTTTCCACCACTGGGAAACAAACTAGGGCCTTGAGTTGCTGCCACTGTTGGTCTGACCTTCCTTCCCTTGCTGCACCCCAATGCTGGCTCCCCTCTTGAGTTAATAACCCAATCTCCAAGCCCATCTAGGTTAAGTGCACCACTGGGACTTGGTAAAGATATGAGTCAGATCCCTGCTCTGGAAAGTCTCGGCAGGGAAGGGATGGTCTCTGTATTCTGGGGTGCCTGATCTAGCAGGGCCCAGGTGTAATGCTTCAGTTTGGCTGTCGTACATCTAAACATCTACAGCCTGGAAACTTAAACTTCCCTGTTCTGCAGCAGTAACGGATGAATGAACCTGTACAGGAAAAGCATATTTGGATAGAAATCATGACCTTTGGGGAAAAAGACTGCAGCACCTGAATGACTGCTACTAGAGGGAATGCCCATTACAGTGAATTTTGCTTAACATCCAAGAGGGGAGTTTAATGCCTTGAGGTAGAAGGTTCATGGAAGAGCTGAGGAACGACATTGTTGCTAAACACTGTGCTTTCATCAGCAGGAAGGGCACTGCTGCTTGCAGCATGAAAAGTGAGAAAACTGGTACTTGGACTTTCCTAAGCTGCAACTGCTGGATCCCAGCACTGCTCCTGGGCTGCCAAACAGGGCAAGGTATTGGCATTCATGTCTATTTCCTTCTAGATCTTGCTTGTGTAGAGTAAGCACCTCAGGCAGCAGTGGCATCTCTAGTGTCAGACCCTGAAGAGCTATTCTGGTACTGGCCACAAAAGATTCACATAGCTTTACTATTTCTACTGCAGTAAAACAAACAATCAAACACAGAGTACCAGCTGCAGCCTCCAGCTTTCATACGGCAGAAATGTCATGCTGCAGCAATGTTTTCAAAGCTTTTCTCTATAGAGCTCCAGTCATTCCCTGGGAGGAAGAAACTAGCCCTGGTAAGAATTTATCCAAAAATTATGGAGTCAACACAGCTTTTGCTTGCTCATCTTTCAGTGCACAGAGAACTGTTCCTTTCAGTTTAACAGCCACAGGTACTGTGAATCCCAAGGGCTCTGCTGTGTATTTAGTGCAAACTCGTCAGGAAAGAAGCTTTTATTCTCCCTGTAGGTGACAAGGAAAAAGCTGGTGTCCTTTCTAAACTAACATGATGTGTAACAGGGCCTAACACTAGACAGCAGAGATACTCTGTCCTTGGAAAGATGTGAACAGTAGATGTACCTCAACCAGTGTGGGGCCGCAGAAGATATTTTTCTGGAGTGCCACACTGAAACACACTTCTAAAGCCCTGACTGAGCCTCATGTCAAATGCAAGACTGACAGAATCACCATGCTGTTTCACCATGCAAACTGGGGCAGCTCTTCATAAAGACAGGATCAGAGATGTGGTCTTCACATAGAAAGAAAGAAAAAGGAGTATTGGGAGACAAAGCAGCAATGGTAAACAGCTTCAAAAGTCGGTTGTGTAATCAGATAGATGCTGCAGACCAGTCATGCACATACCCTGGTAGTCCTTGTTACTGAACAGTAAATACATTTGAGCAGCATTTGCCTTAGTGGTTCACATGTCATGGCCTAAGGGAACAGCGTGCTGAACTACTGGCATTATTGGGAACTTCCAAGAACTAGCAACAAGGAGCAAACAAGGATATACTCCCATTCAAGAGGAGGTGTTCTCTCATGCCACTTTGCCACATCTGGCTATGCCACTAGGAGTCTCAGCAGAGAGTCAAAGGGCAGAGTACCTACCAAACTGCACAGCAACTCAAATCCACCAAGATACTTCAGATCTACCTTGAAAAATCACAAAAAAATTGAGCACTTGCATACTCCTCTGTAAGTCTGACTTCCTTCTCATTCCTATCACTGGAAACCTTCATATGTCAGACTCGCAGCCCGAGTCTGTGAAAAGCTCATATAGTCAGCATGACAGTTATACTCTAGAATTTCTCATGCTAGTTTATAACCCAACCCTTCTTACACCTGCACTTGTACAAGGGAAAGGAAGAAACAGGTAAGAACACAAATGAGATTGTACAGATTATTTTACCCTAAATCAGTAACATTTACACGTTTAAGAAATCTTCATTAAAAAA
>JANHGB010010198.1:0-12238 GCA_026283785.1 Coracopsis vasa | reverse complement strand
GGTTGCCCAGGGAAGTTGTGAATGCTCCATCCCTGGCAGTGTTCAAGGCCAGGTTGGACAGAGCCTTGGGTGACGTGGTTTAGTGTGAAGTGTCCCTGCCCATGGCAGAGGGGTTGGAACTAGATGATCTTGAGGTCCTTTCCAACCCAAACTATTCTATGATTCTATGATCAAGTGAAAAGTTGATTCAAAGCAGACCCTGACACAAGTTCTAAAGTAGACCTGGAAGCTTGCTTTCTGGAGGGGTAATTTTTGTATGCTTTTCTAATGGAAACCACCATAGGTTACAGATGATCATTTTTTATATAGCTGAGGAAAAATGAAATTAATTTGGATGTGAAAAAGGTTACACTGGGGAAGGATTTAAATATTTTCCCCTCGCGTTAGTCTCTGCAAGTCACACTGACCATGTGGCCAGTTATATAATTCCAGTCCAGAAGAACAATTTGCTCCATGTTCCTAGGCAGAGGGCTTGAAGGGATTGTTGGCAAGAATTGCTGAACTTTGCTGTTGGAAGTATCTGATAGCAGGAATCCAAAGTGAGCTCATTTGACATTTCATTAGACTCTACAGTCCACCTAAACTGGCAAGTCTCATTAATACCCAGGAGCTTGTATGCTTGCCTATGGAATTAATGAAGATCAAGAATTACTTGTGTATAATTTTTATTCTAATTAGAGAGAAAGTTGATTCTTTTTTTCCTGACACTTTTGATTTGTTTTGTGGAATTAAATTAGGTCTTGAGAGCCATTCAGAGCACAAAGAAGAAAGCCAAAGAGGTTTGCAGAAGCATGTATAGAATTTTAATTCCAAATTTTTCAGTGTTTGTTTTGTTAGCAGCAGTTCCATAGGCTTTTTACTAAGAAAAATAGAGTGTGCTGTCCAGCCACATGTTGAAGGTTTTCCTAAAAAAGTCAGACGCTTGGACAAAATGAGGACAAGCTCACAATGGTGCTTTTCCTAAACATCTGACTGTTAAATAGCTGTAAGGAAAGATCTGCATTGCTCACTTCTAGACAATAACCTTAACTTCCCTTAAGGGAAGGCAGCAGAGTGGACCATTTCACAGGGCTAGGAAAGCAGTGTCCTAGGCTAACCTCCACTGTCACAATCTGTGACAGTGTACACTGTACCAATCTGTCACGAGACTGGTAGTTTCAACCTTAGAAATCTGTACTTCTGCTGGTTTTGGCTGGTATAGAATTAATTTTCTCCATAGTACCTAACATGGGGATATGTTTTGTATTTGTGCTGGAAACAGCATTGATAATACAGAGATGTTTTAGTTATTCCTGAACAGTGCTTACACAGGGTCAGGGCCTTTTCATCTTCTCCTGCCTCCTCACCAGCAAGCAGGCTGCAGGTGCACAAGAAGTTGGGAGGGGTCACAGCCAGGACAGCTGACCCCAGCTGACCATGGCTATTCCATGCCATATGACATCATGCTCAGCATACAGAGCTTGGAGAAGGTTGAGTTCTCGGGGACTGGCTGCACACTGGTTTGTTTTCATTTACATCGCTTGTCTTTCTATGGTTTTATTTCTCTCTCTTTGTTATTTTCCTTTCCGTTGCATTACTATTGTTGTTATTATTGTTGTTATTGTTATTACTATTATATCTTAGCTTATTATTTAGCTTAGCTCCTGGTTAGGGTTAAACCATGATAGTCCTTATTGCTGCCCAGTGTGGGGCTTGAAGGGTTTAAGATAATAAGAGATTGACCAAAGCAAAGTAAAAGGTATTTGTATCTGTTAACAGTTGCAGGTCACAATATTGATCCATCTGTTCTCGATATTAGTTTATCTGATCTGCATCATGCTTTTCTTTTTTTTTTTGCTGTACATGTTAGATTGCTGTTGGCTTTTGCAGTTTACTGTGCTCTGTAGTGATTAGTGTTGTTGTGCCTGGGAGATTTATTATTTAAACATTGACCTTGAGCTTAATCTGGTATTTGGGCTCTGTACTGAAGCCATTACTGTACTTTAGATACCATCTCATGGAGACAATTAACAATTATACTTCTTCCTCTGAGAGCTCTTTTTGTGAAGGAAATACAGAATGGCACCTTTGCTACCTTTTTCTGTAATCATTTCTCCCTTGTTACAATAACTTCTTGGTATCTTGAATGTCCTTGGGTTTAAATACTTCTATTGCTATTTCTTAGGAATATTTACCTGATACTTTTCTAAGATTAACAAGCAATTTAATAATAGGACCCAGGCTCTGTGAGAGTATGGTCATGGCTGGTACAGCATGTTGGGGAGTATGGGAGTCTAGAGAACTTCTCGTCTTCAGTGGTCTGGAACTTAACTCTTAACACCTATAGGATCCTGTTGAAGAGATAGAATGTTTGGGAAAAAAATAAATAAGAAAAGCCATGGCCTACTACACTGTGCAGGACCTTGGCCAGCATCTGCCAAATGCTGCTAAGTATTGCATAGCACAATGAAGAAGAAAGGGAAAACAAACCAACAGACACTGTAGCTAAACCAGATACACTAAATCAGTCTAAAAAAAAAAAAAGAAACAATGTCTAAAAAGAAACAATGGCAGCAGTAGTCAGCTCACAGCTTGCTTAGTAGGAGATGAAGAACCTTCTCCTAAGATGGAGCACGAGAAAGAATCTAAAGAGGCAGCCTATTCTGCAGCATTGCAGTCACAAGAAAAGGAAGAGGCTGAAATCATAAATGAGACAGAAACCACTTGATTCCTACCTTCAGGTGAGCTGCAAAATATGCAAAAAGATTTTAGCTGTCAAACAGGTGAGCTAATTCTCAGCTGGTTACTCTGATGCTGGGGTACTGGGACCGGTAGTCAGGAATCGGGGTGAAGAAGCCTGACAGCTAGGTTCTCTTGCTAAAGATAAGGCCGTTGACAAAGGGATTGGAGCAAATGCAGGAGTCCTCAGTCTCTGGCAGTGACTGCTGTCAAGTGTGAAGGACAGATATGCCTTCAAGGAAGAATTTGCAAATTCCCAAAGCAAATAGACCAACATTGATATCCAGTGTCTGAGGGAACTGGAGCTGATCTGTAACAACCTGTGTGATGACCAGGCATCCAAAGACCCAGATGAAATCCAGACCATGTGGTAAACATTTTTATGAAATGCATCGATGTCATACACTTGCACCTTGGTGATGATGAGCAGGACAGACACAGAGGCATCAACTATAGAAGAACTGACCAGACAATTGAGAATATGAAGATAATCTCACTTCCTCCATGTGGGCCTGTCTTGGCTGTGGACAAACTGACCCAAAAAATGTCCAAGCAAGCTGAAAAGGGTAGGTGTTCCTCACACACTCCAACCAAGGCCTCAGCTATTAAAAGCCAGCCTTTCTCAATTCAAGGGAAAGCGTACTGGTGACACACAGTGTGTGCAACCCTGTGGTTCTTCCTGCACAACCAGATGGACAATGTGAGGAAATGGGATGATGAACTTCCCTGGAGACTAGAAGCTTGGGTACAGAAACTGCAAGGAAAAACAAGAACTAGAAAGCATCCCTCCAGGGAAATTACTGCTCCGGTGTCTGTTGGGCAGAATAGAAGGGCTGATCATACTTTTGACCCTGACAAAGGGACTTCTTTTTGCAGTTACAAAAAACAAGTTATGAAGACTCCAATGAGGAATAGAGGGCCTTGGTTTGGCCAGGCAGAGGAAAGGGACAGTGAGGTTTACTGTACTACATGGATTTGGTGGCCTGGCACATCAGCCCTACAGGAGTATAAAGCTCTAGTGGACGCTGATGTACATTGTACTCTAATACCATCAGATTACAAAGGGATAGACTCCATCTGTATTTCTGGAGTGAGAGGAGGATCCCAAGAGCTGTCTCTGTGGGAGGCTGAGGTGTGCCTAACTGGGAATGAATGGCGAAAACATCCTGTTGTTACTGGTCTGAAGGCCTCATGCGCCCTTGGCAAAGACTACCTCTGGAGAGGGTACTTCAAAGATCCAAAAGGGCACTGGTGGGCTTTTGGCATAGCTGCCTTGGGTATGGAGATTAAACAGTTGTCTATCTTGCCTGATCTCTCAGAGAAGCCTTCTGTGGTGGAATTGCTGTGGGTTAAAGAACACCAGGTGCCAGTTTCTACCATGACAGTGCACCTGCAACAGTGTGAACCAATTGAGACTCCATGGTTCCCATCCCTATGTTGATCCTGTGACTGGAGAGTCAAAGAGTGATTAGTAAGGCTCATTTTACCTTTTAATAGTCACATGTGGCCAGTACAAAAAAATGTAGCAGAGAGCAGAGGCTAACAGTGGATTACTAAGGCCTGAGTGAAGTCACACTGCTGCTGAGTGCTGTGGCAGCAGACATGCTAGAACTCCAAAATGAGCTGGAGTCAGAGGCTGCCAAAGGGTATGCAACTGTTGATATCGCCAGTGTGTCTTTCATGATCTCTCTGACAGCAGAGTGTGGGCCACAGTTTGTTCTCACATAGAGGAGTATCCAGTATGCCTGGAACTGACTGCCCTTGAGTGGAAGCACAGTCCAGCCATTTGCTATGGATTGATACAGACTGCACTGGAGCAAGGTGAGACTCACACCTCGACTGTGGTGGTTTAACCCCAGCTGGGAGCTAAGCACCACACACAGCCACATGCTCTCTCCTCCTGCCAGCAGGATGAGGGCAAGAGAATTGAAAGGGTAAAAGTAAGAAAACTTGTAGGTTAAGAACAGTTTAATAATTGAAATAAAATAATAATAATATTAAATTGTAATGAAAAGGTACATAATAAAGAAACAAATAAAAACCAAGACAGACAAGTGATGCAAATAAAACCAATTACTCACTGCCAACCAGCCAGTGCCCAGCCAGTTCCCAGGCAGAAGCCCACCAGCCAACTTTCTCCCAGCTTTATATGCTGAGCATGATGTTATATTGTTGGAATATCCCTTGGGTGAGTTTGGGTCAGCTGTCCCAGCTGTGTCCTCTCCCAGCTTCTTGCGCACCCGCAGCCTACTGCCGGTGGGGTGGTGTGAGAAGCAGAAAAAGACTTGATTCTGTGTAAGCACTGCTCAGCAGTAACAAAAACATCCCTAAATTATCCACACTGTTTCCAGCACAAGTCCAAAACATAGCCCATACTAGCTGCTACGAAAAAAATGAACTCTAGCCCAAACCAGCACATTCTCGCTTTCTTTTTTGGGGGTGGGCAGGAGCATCTGTTAAAGCAGGTTTCAAGGCAGGAGTCTCCTATGTCAGTGCAAGGTGGCAAGTTAACAGTTCACCTCTTGTCCACCGGAAGTGGAAGGGTTAAAATCTGGGTTATTTTGGAAAATGCATCATTTCAGAAATCTCAGATGGTCGGTTAGGAAACACATCCCTTCCCCTGACTTTAACTTTGAAGATTTTTCTCTCTGTCCTTAGGACAGGATTTTAATACTATGTCCCACAGGACTTTGAGCTTTTCAAGATTTCCTTTTAATGTTTTTGTGCATAGGAAAAGGGATGGAAGCTTACCTATTTATTGTTTTTTTGTTTCAGAAAGCTGTGCTATTCCTAACTTAAGAAGTGGACAAAACTGATTCACAGCTCAGACAGGGCTGTGAAATCTGAATCATTATTGCCTGAGGATCATTTAGATGATGTCTACTGTATCAATATAAAATACTGATATGCAATGGACCTGTCAGGTTCACTGATACAGCTTCTATTTTAGTAAAACTATCTGAAAGTTTGTGCTTTGCTGTATGGATGTTACTGAATTCCTCACACTAATAGCTTATTGATAAAAATATAATTCATTTGCAGCTGTTGAAAGAGAAGGTTATGTAGCAGTATAAGAGGTGTAGGTGGTCTGGTGAATTTGTTTTCCGAAGGTAGTGTAACTATGTGGAGAACCATTTGACAGAATAGCAATATACTGAATTGCTGAAAAGAAGGGTGTAAGAAGTACCTGTATTTCAAGGCACGTGTTTGATTTCAAGTAGAAATTTGAGGTTTCACTTTGTTTTCATATGTTTGCTTTCCAGCAAAGGAAAATGGGGTATTGAAATTTCTTCTCTACTATGTCTTTTAAACTAAAACTGGCAGAAATATTTAATCTCTACTCAACCTAAGTCAATTTGAACTGCAATTTTTCCCAGCCCATCAGCATGATCCTGAGACAAAGTTATGGCCTATTCCCAGCTGGCTATACTACAGTGGTCTCTTGGAGGAGGATGTACTGGCACAGCCTTTCCTTGCTGCATGCTATGGGCCATTAGTCACATGATGGTGGAGACAGCAGGAAGGCAGTAGCTCCTTTCGTAATCCCTGAGTAAATCTGCCTGGATGAAACTTTTCCTAATCATGTCTTCACAATTTTTGATGCTCCATATTGCAAGTGGTGCTCCTGAAAAGCTGCTTCTAGCCATCTGGGTGTAAGTTTTGTCCACCCTTGTGGCATATGTGTCCTTCAGTGCATCTGAAACCTGGGTACATAAATTCTTTATTGGGCTGTCAATGAGACAAATGTTTGCCCACTGGTATATATGACATACCACTAGTAAAAAGTCCTTTCTCTTTATAGAAATTACAAGGCTTATTATCCTTCTCTCATGGCATGCATACAGCTCGCATCAACTTCACTGTTAATGAGTGCTGCATAGACAGATTGTGAGGAGAATCAGAAAAACTCTTACATTTTCACTCAGCCTATGTTTATGATGTTAGTAAATTCTGCAGCTGGAGTTGAAGACAAGACAGATTAGCCATTTAAAACCAATTTTCCAACCCCATTTGTATTTAAATAATCTTGTTACAAAAGGACTCTATGGTTCAGAGCAAACTAGGCTTATAATTATATTTTCAATATGGATAAATCAGCTGTGTGTGGACACACTACCTATTGATTGGGAGACATAAAACATAAATCCTATTGCTTGTAACAAGTAAATGATTTTTCGGTGTTTTTAAGTGTTGAATAATTCAGAATTTACTTTACCTGCATACACACACAGCTTGAGTCAGTCCAAATTGTACGTATTACTGGGACAAAAGTGTGGGCTGTGATACAATGCTATTTCATTTCAGATAGCAATTTTTGTTCTATCTGTATTGAAAAATACATTACAAAGCTGAAAATGCAATTATGCAGGAAGACACTAAGTAAAGGGGATGGAGCAGGAATAGATGTATGCAACAAAAGGAGAAAAAAGATGTTCTTTAGACAAAGTTTTGAAAGGAGAAGGGGAAGTTGTGAAATTGGAGATAAAAGGAGACTGCTTCGACAGTGGCAGAGAAGGCTCTTAGAACAATGAATCTGTGGAAGGGCAATGAAGGGTGAAAATGGCATAGATAGCAAAACATAGATGTGCAAACATCTGCACATACTTGTGCCTATTAAGCAGAAATTTGGAGTTGGCTATTAGTTGGTGAATCTCCTTACACATCTGCTGTCAACTGCACATGGAAGGGAAAAGATGGCTTCAGGTGGAAGAGGTCTTCAGGAAGACCTGACTCTAATGCTAGATCACAAGATAGGAAGTGCATCTCTGGTGTTGGAACATCCGGGTCATGCAAAGTACAGTGCCAGTGTCCGTTCTGCTTCTTGCAAGTGTGAGGGCACCACACAAGGGCTGAAGAGTTGACAGGAGTCTATGCATTAAGAGTATGTAATTCTCAGGGGAGCAGGAGACATGTTTAATAGAGGTGATGTAAGTCCCTTGCTCCCCCTTTTCTCAGGGAAATTCTTACTTGCATGTGTGAGCTTTTGCTGAACCAGAGGCTTTTCTAGTGAAATCTAGAGGAGAGTCACTCTTAATTGGCTTATAAATCTGCAGGAATACTGTAAAGTTTCCCATTTCCACCTTAGCTGGGTAATGATTGTGGAACTGTTTAGGTGAGTTAATTATTGTGAACATAGTTAGAATATTTATCTTCATGTCAGATTTATAGCTGTACTAATTTATCTTTTAGTTCCTAGTCCTAACACCCTCCAAGCAATGCCAGAGCAAAATTCTACCTGTAGTTGAGAAGTCCTACTTGTATTAGAGAATGAGTTTCTGCTTGTCTTGTTATAATGCTTCCTGCTGTACTATTACCAGATATATTTAATCTCTTCTATGCACAGTTATCATTGCCAGGCAAATAGGTGTTAAACAGTAAGTATCTATGGATTATTTTATTTTCCGTCACCTTTGCTCTAAGAAGGAAAGAAGAAAAGAAAAAGCCGATTGCTTCTTTGAAGCAGCCAAGTCAGTCTTGCTGCAGGGAAGCAGTGTTTTTCAGATGTTTTCATCACTTTTCCTATAAAAGATATGTTATTACAGGTTTTGAAGAGGTGTGTTGCTGATTTGCTGTGTTTAGGACTGTTGTGGTTGAAGACTGCTTGATTCTGAGATGCTGTTTGGATGTTACTAATTTGCTTTTAATTCTGGTTTAGCTTACTGAGCTAGCTGGAAAACTGGCCTCTTGAGCATGTTCTCAGGAAATCTGTCTGTCTTGATATGGTCAGGGCAGTTCTCCCATTGGGAGAATAATTCAAAGTGTCAGTATATCTGTTTTTGTTAAGTACACTCTGTGTGGATTTATGCCTATATAAAATGGATATACTTAGATTGCAAATTACCCTTTAGTGCTGAGATACTTGAGTTAGCCTTAAGCTAACTGAATTTTGTGTAAATTCTGTGACCTTACGTTGTGCTTTTATAGTTGGTTAACTGTAAAGCAATATTAAGGTGCAGTCTAGAGAATTTAATGCTGATACTAACATGATATCCATCAGTAATGTTTTAAGTAAGTCTTTATGCTTAGTATTTGGCAGCAGTTCACGCTGACCCAGGAAACTACAAGAAATGTGGTTATATGTAATCTGTGCCATCATCACTGACCTCCCAGTCTCATTTCTTTGCAAGTTGCCTGAAATATACCTTTTCTGTAACCATTTAGCACAGGAAGGCCATGGAGTTTTCCTTGATTTCTCATTCCCACATCCCAGATCTGTATGCTGTTAGCTCTTCACTGCTTCATGCTAGGAACTATAAGGTATGACTTCATAGTGTTCGCCCTAACAGATTGCTGTGGAAGGAGTGGTTGGCATGGTTCTGGTTGGTGATATCTGGCCCGAGAACATATATGTCTTCCAACCATTTCCAGCAGATTTGTCTGTCACAGACAGAAAGCTACTGTTTTCCCCTCCAGGCTTCTACAAAGAGAATAAATATTAGTGGCAGCACCTAAGATGACTAATATGGAAAACAGTGGTCATTTCCTCTTAGATGAGGGATTTTAGACAGCAACTCTTTCGTATCAGTAGACCAAGTTTCATTATTCTTGTTTGTAAATTGTGTTCTATGGTATGTGAAAATAAATAGGTGCATTTAGAAATTATAAATAAATATGGAACAAATAGTGCTTCAATCTGTATGCTTCCAGAGGGCAGGTCTTAGGTAGTTTCTTTGCAGTTGTTTGGTACATTTTGAAACAACTGAAAATGGCTCTAGTTGTCTTAAAAGCCAGTTCTTTGGGGGAGCTAAATAACAAGAGTACTTTTATTCTACTGTCATGTACTGTAAAATAAGACAGGTTGTCCTGCTGCTGAAAAGTGTGTCACTTCTACTAATTCACTCTTAGATTAGATTAATCCAAATAAAAAAATGGGTTATCCTCTCTGCTGGTTTGAACTTGCAGAGTTCAGGTCTTCAGTAATTGTTATAAGGTTGTACCTGTTTTACTCTGAGCCATTTTCTAAATTCTGGATTATTCCTGTTGCAGAATCTCATGAATAGAGAAATAGAAATCTGTTACTTGTGGGTGGTGGAAGGGGCTTGTAAGAAGAAGAGGCAAGCTATAAACAAATCATTACAAACCACTCTAGGACTGGGATGTTTTTAAGATATTACATTTTGATAGAGTATAGATGCACAAATAGGATTGTCTGATAAGTAAGATTTTCTTTCCTTTGTGCTAACCAAGAAATTCTGTTGTGACATCAGCTTTATAGTGTTGGAAATAAGCTCTTTGTAGACTTCCCTCTCTTCCACTCACCCCAGTAGTTTCAGCATAATATGGATTTATTTTTCAAAGGCTGAAAATAAGAGGGATTTCTGTACCTTGCAGAAAGAATTTTATAATTGTTTGGTTTCATTCTCATTAAGAAGCAAGTTTTATCAGATTATTTTTTATTAACCACCGGTGCCTGTACTGGAATATTCTAAAACTGGAAACAGTGTTTCCGTAGTGCCTAATATAGACAAAATACAAATATTTAATATATTTTATTAGGTCTGTTGCCTAATGAAGAAAGAATAATTAGTGAGATTACTGGTATTAAAAAAAAATGAATAAAAGTGTTAGTATGGAAGATGTCTTTTAATACACTGACTTTCCAAATGTGTGGTGTATATTTTATATTCTTTCCATAGCTTCCAATTTTGGTGAATGAGGATTTTAAAAACACCTATCACTAATCTTGAATGTCGTTATGCATTGTACTTCTGATTCTCAAAGTTGTTCTCAGGGAAATAGGGTAGAAATGGACTCCTGCAAACATGATGAAAGGTTCCATATATATACACCTTTACAGCTTGGAGGAGAGGTGAGATTTGGCTCAAATAAAAACTAGTCAAGCTGTTTTACTTAGAGAATATTTAATGCGAGTCACTTTTATTTTAAATATACAGACTCCCACATCAGTGATATGAATGAGCAAATGCTTGCTTTCCTGAGATGAGGTTTGGTAGACATTGGAGAATTTATATGTAAAGACTGACTGTTTTGGAGTATTTCATATGTAGATTCAGCTCTCAAAAATAATAATTTCATTTACAATAGCTTCCATCTGGAAATAAGACCTATCAGTTTAAAATATGTGTCATGATTGCCTCAGGAGGGTCTACATCTTGATAGAAAGTCAAGAAAGCTTCCAAACTTTGTGCCAGTTAATTTAAGAAAGCATTACACCTTCCACTTGGGAACTGTTTTGAAGACTGAAGCAATTCTGGCAATGCCTAGTAATTCTGTATAATCTCTTTCAATAAATTCCCGCAAATCCAAGAGGTGCAGGTCCTTTTGACACTGCAATGATAGCTGATTTTGGCTGATGCTTTCAGATCTTTTCTTTGGGTGCTGCTGGGGAAGAATTGAGATTCTTGAGATTATATGGCAGGAGTTTTTCTAGTAGTATCTGTAGAAAACTACATTCTGAGTTCTGGATCCTGGTTTAATAATTCTATTTTACACTTGTTTGTCACTGGGAGACTTCCTAAATATCTGAAGTGTCCTACATACTCTGTGTCAGACCCAAGCCTGGTAGTCTGTGGGCACAGATGCTCACACTGCACTTCAGAACTGGTCCACAGACAGTTACTCAGGTCTCATTGTCAAGTTATTCAGACCAAGAGCGTTTATATGCCAGTCATAATATATGTGTGCCTGGTGAAGAAAATCTTTCCATGAGCAGTATGCATTAATGGTAATGCAGATGCTTCTTGGTGCTTTCTCATTTGGACTTCAGTTAAAAAAAAAAAAATAAAAAAAATGGAGAGGGAAAGAAAAAATTCTGCAAGAGCCTCCTGAAAAGCCTTCTGTGGTCTGTTAGCAAACATGTATAGATAGCATCTGTTCTTGTGACTAAATTCTAAGATTCGTTGTCTTTGAAGGTCATCTTTCAGATACTGCCTTCTTTGCATAAGCTAGTGCTTCAGGGGAAAGACTTTTTTTCTTCAAGGAAGAGGGCACACTTCAGTATTTTCCCCATAAAGCAGTCTCTGGGGAAAAAACTATTCTTTAGAAATTTAAGAAAAATTTCCACCTCATGGCTTCTAAGTTGTTTTATAATAGAATCATTGTTTAGGCATCTGTCACTGTTTTCATTACGCGTTTTTACAATAGGTGGTTCTCCTTGCTTTTAGTTTGTGTCCCAGAAGCTCATATTCAGGTTTTTATATGCATCTAATATGTGGTCCTGTAATGTCTTTAAACTTTCTAATTTCAGCTTGTTTCTTGTTACAAGATCACAAGCACACAAAACCATAAATGATTTATGCTGAAGAAAATTTAGAGTTAGTGCACTGATATGTATAGCCCTTGTTTTTTTTTTTTATCTGTAAAGAAAATCAAATCTGTTGTTTTTGGTGTTGCAAACAGTTTTGTAATGTCTAAGCAGAATTAGATCCTTTCCCAAGTTTCTTAGTCCTTTACATTAATGTGCAGATAGCTGAAGTGTACAGCTGTCCTTGAACGGGCAGGGGTCACCAGTATTGAGGCCATATTGCTGAAATCACAGCTGCGCTGGGCAGGGCACGTC